>JAANDG010000318.1:0-167521 GCA_036852015.1 Pelodera strongyloides
CTTTGAAAATCATTTTCTTTTAAATGGGAAACTTTTAACAATTTTTGTTGTTGTTTCCTTAATGAGGAACACACATTCTATTAATACAGCTTAACTTCAAAAAGGGCATACATATTCCCTTTAAGGCCCCACCCAGGTCCAAAATAATAAAATTTGCTGAAACTTCTCCACAATATGTTTGTGATGATGCTGGATCCAAAAAAGTGGTTCATATTCAATTTTGAGCCAATTGGGGCCATTTAGGTCCCATGTCCAAACTTATAAAATTCGCTGACACTTCTACACAGTGTATAATTTATAACACTGGTAGTCATTAAGTATGTTATTTCAGGTGTTAAGGCTAATAGGACTTATTCTGGCCAACTTATGACAAAAGCTCGTAGGTAACAAGATGCACGATTCAGAGAGGGAATGCATTTACAAACGGGGATATTCCGCGGCGACTTGGTCCCAGAAATGGTAGATTGGGTCGGGGATTCCTCCGAATTGTGTTCTCCAGAAAAATTCGGACATGTAGTCGCGGTATCTGACGTTGTTGATGCCGTATTTATGAGCACCAGTGTTAGAAATTATACATTGTGGAGAAGTTGCGACACATTTTATAATTTTGGACCTGATTGGGCCCCATTTGGCTCAAAATTGAATATGAACCACTTTTTTGGATCCAGCATCATCGCAAACATATTGTGGAGAAGTTTCAGCGGATTTTATAATTTTGGACCTGGGACCTAATTGGGCCTTAACGGGGCCCAATGGCACTGAGACCCACAATGAACCACTTTTTCGGACTCAGCATCATCGCTAGCCTATTCGGGAACAGTTTTAGAAAATTTCAGAAAAAAAAATTATTGGGGTTGCACAAGTTCAATAGTACCCAAATTTTTATTATCCCTAATCTACTATTATATAAACGAGTAAGGAAATCGTGTCCGTCCGCTTTTGAGCTGTGCACGTTCCTCAACTAATAATGATGATGAAAATCGACCGTAGCCAATGACCCGGGTTGGTTACTAAATTTATTTATTAAAAGTTATCTTATGGAAAATTAATCGATAAGCAATTAAAATCAATAATAATAAGTTAATGCTTGGGGAGGTGCGAAAATCAAAGCGCGCGCCCGCTTCCAAAACCTATTCTACCATCTTCCCCGTGAGAAACTAGCAGCGATAAGTACAATTAGTTTTTTTCTAAGACGCCAATTTCGGAAGATATAGCTTGAAACGTGGCAAAGTGGCGACTTTGACAAGGAGGATGTTTTTGAAGGGAAACAAAATAGAGGCACGATGAAAAGAGCGCGAAAGAGCATCATATTTGGAGAGAATTCGAGAAAGAGAAGGAAAGGAGAGAGTAAGCAAATGTGTCCGTCGCTTTTGCGCTGTGCACGTTCCTCAACTAATAATGATGATGGAATTCGACCTTAGCCAATAGCCCGGGTCGGTTACTAAATTTATTTATTATAAGTTATATTATGGAAAATTAATCGATAAACAATCAAAATCAATAATAATAAGTTAATGCTTGGGGAGGTGTGAAAATCAAAACGTGCGCGCGCTCCCAAAACCTATTCTACCATCTTCCCCGTGAGAAACTAGCAGCGATAAGTACCATTAGTTTTTTTCTAAGACACCAATTTCGGAAGGTATAGCTTAAAACGTGGCAAAGTTGCCGAACTTTGACAAGAGAGGGTGGTTTATGAAGGTAAACAAAAATAGAGGCACGATGAACAGAGCGCGAAAGAGCATCGTATTTGGAGAGAATTCGAGAAAGAGAAGGAGAGAAGGGGAGACGAGAGAAAGTGAAAATCTATAATTAAATTATTAGCTAATTTCGGATTTCCTTCATGCTTTAAGAGATCGTTACGTATGTTGAGCGTACAGTTAGAACGTCGACCCGTATTCGTTGTCCTACTGTAAGCAAGTATGTCCCAGTATCAGTGTCTCCGTATATCTGAGTAGGTTTCTATGAAAATTGTTATCTGCCACGGCATTTTCCATATACATTTTTATGATCTACTATTATACAGAGAGTAAGAGCAAGAACAGGTCTGTAAGTTTTACACTGTGCCCGTTCCTAAACTAAAACAGTTAGGTGAAATGGGACCGTAGCCAATGTACCAGATTGGTGAATAAATTTATTGATCAATATTTATTACGAATAAAAGATCGATAAATACACAATTGAGTATTGAAATCAATAATTATTGGTTAAGGCAATGCAAAAATCGGGCGCGCCGGCTTTTGCAAACCACCCTACCACCTTCCCCGTGTCAATCTATATCAGCGTCATCAGCGATTTCGATTAGAATTGTTGCGAAACGGGCGATAGTAAAGTTTATTTACCAGAAGTTTATTTACCAGAATATTTCGGACATGTCTATTGTGTGGTGAGAAGGATAATTCGGAATCGGAGCGGCCGGGGAAGGGGACCACGGCGAATCGGGCAACTTAACCATAATATTTGTTTACCGGCATAAGTAAATTAGGACAAGTTTAATGATGTTAGGCGGGATAAATCGGAATCGTGGCACCGGGGAACTTAACCATAATATTTGTTTACCGGCATAAGTAAATTAGGACAAGTTTAATGATGTTAGGCGGGATAAATCGGAATCGTGGCACCAAATTAACTATGAAGTTTATTGTACTCGGGCAACTTAACCATGATATTTATTTACGGACAAGTTTATTGTGTGGTAAGAAGTTTATTTACTAGAATATTTCGGACATGTTTATTGTGTGGTAAGAAGGATAATTCGGAACCGGAGCAGCCGGGGAAGGGGACCACGGCGAATCGGGCAACTTAACCATGATATTTATTTACCGGCATAATTAGGACAAGTTTAATAGTGTTGCGCGGGATAAATCGGAATCGTGGCACCGGGGCAGGGGACTACGGCGAATCGGGCTAAATTAACTATGAAGTTTATTTACCAGAATATTTCGGACATGTTTATTGTGTGGTGAGAAGGATAATTCGGAATCGGAGCAGCCGGGGAAGGGGACCACGGCGAATCGGGCAACTTAACCATATATTTATTTACCGGCATAATTAGGACAAGTTTAATAGTGTTGCGCGGAATAAATCGGAATCGTGGCAGCCGGGGAAGGGGACCACGGCGAATCGGGCCAAAGTAACCATGAAGTTTATTTACCGGGATAATTCGGACATGTTTATTGTGTGGAGAGAAGGATAATTCGAAATCGGAGCATCCGGGGAAGGGGACCACGGCGAATCGGGCAACTTAACCATGATATTTATTTACCGGCAGAATTAGGACAAGTTTAATAGTGTTGTGCGGGATAAATCGGAATCGTGGCAGTCAGGGAAGGGGACCACGGCGAATCGGGCAACTTAACCATGATGTTTTTCACCGGTATAATTAGGACATGATTAATGGTGTTGCGCTAGATAAGTCGGACCGAGAAGGGGACCACGGTGAATCCGGCAAATTAACCATGTGGTTTATGCACCGGCATATTTGGAACTTTTTTTAGTGTTGTTGTACGTCTTAGATAGGCACCGGACTGTCAGGGCAGACAGGAAAAACGAGAAACGGGTTTCAGCGTCACATAACGTTTACTGCGAGAATAACTCGTGAACAGAAGAGTTGGTTAAAGCGAGGACCCTGCCCAATGTAACAACCACCGAGTTTATACTCCGGCACATTCTCAGTAAATGTTAGCTCAGTAGCAAACAGGCAACAGGGCATGCTTCAACTGTTCTAAGGCTTTGCAACATGAGGCAGAAACCTGATAAATATAGCTATACGGAGAGAGCGGCCGAAGGCCTCTCAAAGGGTGCGAGGAGGAGCGGCCGAAGGCCGCGACGACGAGCACGTGTTGCGCGGGTCGGAGCGGCCGAAGGCCGCGACGACCCGAGCCCAGGAGCCAGGCGCGCGATAGCGCGCCTGGCGACTGGTAGAAAATAAAGAAACAAAAAAAAACAGATACAATTTAAGGTGAACCGACCCCTTTATGTCTGAATGGGATCTTTCGCTCTTTTTCGCATATGCTAAAGCGTGACATAAATACTATATGACTACAATACCTCTATCCCATCGTAGTTACTTTTGTGTGTGGAATAGTAGTAAAATAATTTAAGTAGCGTTCTCTTCCCTTTGGCATTTTGCTTTTGTTTTGGATCCCTTTTAGATTTAGGCACTAAAGTCTGGCTACAGTGTCCATATCCATAACCAGTCAGCAATCCCTACATTAAATATCTCTTAGTAACTGATGTCTAACTACAATAACCAGTCAATATAGCAAATAAACAATGTTCTCTCTTATTACAGTATCCATTCGTGTCCTCCGTGTGATCGGGGAATCGGCGATTGGTACTTGAAGGACGTGGAGAGGAGAAAGAAGCAATTTCGGACCTACCACGAGTTGCAACAAAGGGGCGTTGTCCAGGTGAGTTGGTCATGCGGCTGGCTATTTCTTGAAGTTGATGTGTGCAACGATTGACTTGTATGAGCATTGAGCAACCTCCACCGCGGTCCGCGACCCCTTGGCCCTTAAACTTGTATGAGCAACCTCCACCGCGGTCCGCGACCCCTTGGCCCTTAAACTTGTATGAGCAACCTCCACCGCGGTCCGCGACCCCTTGGCCCTTAAACTTGTATGAGCAACCTCCACCGCGGTCCGCGACCCCTTGGCCCTTAAACTTGTATGAGCAACCTCCACCGCGGTCCGCGACCCTTGGCCCTTAAACTTGTATGAGCAACCTCCACCGCGGTCCGCGACCCCTTGGCCCTTAAACTTGTATGAGCAACCTCCACCGCGGTCCGCGACCCCTTGGCCCTTAAACTTGTATGAGCAACCTCCACCGCGGTCCGCGACCCCTTGGCCCTTAAACTTGTATGAGCAACCTCCACCGCGGTCCGCGACCCCTTGGCCCTTAAACTTGTATGAGCAACCTCCACCGCGGTCCGCGACCCCTTGGCCCTTAAACTTGTATGAGCAACCTCCACCGCGGTCCGCGACCCCTTGGCCCTTAAACTTGTATGAGCAACCTCCACCGCGGTCCGCGACCCCTTGGCCCTTAAACTTGTATGAGCAACCTCCACCGCGGTCCGCGACCCCTTGGCCCTTAAACTTGTATGAGCAACCTCCACCGCGGTCCGCGACCCCTTGGCCCTTAAACTTGTATGAGCAACCTCCACCGCGGTCCGCGACCCCTTGGCCCTTAAACTTGTATGAGCAACCTCCACCGCGGTCCGCGACCCCTTGGCCCTTAAACTTGTATGAGCAACCTCCACCGCGGTCCGCGACCCCTTGGCCCTTAAACTTTGAGTCCAGCCCTGCGGCCTTCGAACCAGGCAAAATCAAGAATAGTGCCTAAACGCGGCTATTCGTAACGAGTAATGTAACGACAGTTTTATATATCTCTTTTTGCTTGTATTCTATATTTTGTTTCCTCTTTTTCTTAGGAACTCTCCGTGATTGGGATAGATAGGGCGATACTTGAGTTGAGATCCCAACCCAAAGAACATAAAACACAATTGTTGTTTTTATGTGTGTTTACCGTTTGTCATATATTTATATTGTTTGGCAGGAAGGCGTGTCGAAGGTTTGTAATGCTCTACACACGATGAACCTCTATAAGGAGATCAACAAGAAACCGGTTTATATGGTAAAAGTGACCAAGAAGATGTCTTCAAAGGTGGGATAATTAGGGGTAATTGTTTTCAAAAAAATGGGGTGAACAGATAAGCCCAGTAATAAATATCGTAGAATATCGCACCTTTATTTATCTTTTCTCCTCCGCAGTAGTTTTTCGGGAGTGTATTTCATTGCGTTATTCTTATTCTTGTGAAGACGAGAAATTTTTCAAATGTAAATCGGTGTGTATACTCTGCTATTCTGTGTACACTGTGTAGATCCATTCTTAAATAAATGAGCTCTGGAGCACGCTCAAGTTGCGTAAGCTATTTATTTTATGTATTATCGATGGATATATTTGGGAGTTTAGGGCAAGCCAAAGTTTGTTGCCGAGGACAAGAAAGTGAGGAAGTTTCTGAGGGAGAACGATGTTCGTTTCAAGGTTTGTTCCGCAAGCTTACAAGCTAGGCTTATGTTAACCCTATTTTCTTGTTTGTCAATTATTTCATTCCGTTCGTTTTGTGTAATTTCATCTCTCTCGCGACAATGCGTTCTTTCAAAGAATCTAAAAAACATAAGTATACCCCTTGCTCCTTGTTGGGTGTAGGCTGTAATGTATAACAACGGTTACAACGCCGCGAAACTCTGATTGTGCTCTGCGAAAAAAATGTTACTTGCACGTGCACCTCGCACCAGATCCTTGCGACTGCACTGACTGAACACCCTACGCTAAGGTCTGGTGAATATTAGATGATACCGCCGCGCACCCTCTTATTATAATTTTGGCATTTTGTCACAGTCGGTGAAGACACGTCTACCTTTGACCGCGCGAAATTTTCGCGCCAGTCTTTCACCGCGCACCACCCGAGCTTCATCAGTGCAGTAAAACGTATCCGTGCTTAGAATGTCCATGCTCGCGGATTTGGAGTGTCCAGTGTCCATGTATGACTTACAAAAAAAAAAACAGAAAATACAATACTCATAATTATACTTGATCTAAAAAAGCTATTTATAAAATAAATTATACGTCATGAAGATGTGTGATAATGTGATAAATCTTTACTCTTCAAAAATTCAGCTTTAGGTTCCGTCGCACGAAATCTGAAATGTCGTGAACCTGCAACTGGGGACTTGAGGCAAGAAAAGAAGTTCTACGACCGGTTGCTGGTGCCAGAACCGTTTATTTTTTTAGGTCAGTAACTCTCATTTTTAAAGCGGTACAACAGCCGGTTTTTGAAACAGATTTTGGATAACTGAATTTCCATCTATCGTATGCAAATGAGTATAATTAGAATAAAAAATCGAGCTTACTTTGCGTAAATGCATAGGATTGCAGTCGTCCATCATGCGTTTCAAATAATGGCCGTTATACTGAAGTTTTGCGAGTTACCGATAGTGTAAGTGTATGTGTATATATGTACATTTTCTTGGGACTTCTAGTTGGGATGTATATTTGTTGTTATTTTGAACTTCTATTTAAAACAGAGTACGTAAGTACGCGAAACGCAGAGTGCACATAAGCAAGGAAAGAAACTGTATGCATCTCTACGTTTTGTTTTGGTTTTGTATTCTCTTTTTCGCATTGAATAGTTTAGTGTCTACATAGTTTCGAGAATTTTTATTGTTTGATATTTGATCAGAATTTTTACTTCAGCATTTTAGTATGTACAATTTGTTGCATTTATGGTTGCTCAGCCTGCTGTTGATTTTACGTGCAAGAAATTGTATGCTTTAGTTCTTTTAGTGTTTTGATAGACGAAAGTTCTATATGTTCACTTGCTTCTTAGATTTCTGTCAGGTTTGTTGTTTTTTCTTTTTGTAATTTTTTTCTACGCATGTTTTAATGTTCTGTTAGAAAATAGCCTGTCAAAAAAACGGGTGGTCCCAGGTGTGGCGCCCAAGTTTCCTAACTGGGTGGATGACATTTCACGGGATACGTTGCATGGTACATGGTACTTTTTATTTGAACTGCAGTTATTTTCGGCATGAAAATTTTTTCATGCACCTTTTAGCGATTAGTTTCCCTTTTGTTTTTTTCAGATCACGTATACGGTATTCTGCTTCTTTCTACTGTCATCGTTATGTTTTCACTTTTTTTTTGCACACTGCGTTGTTTTATTCTCTACGCATTGCACATCGTTGTTTTGGTGTATAACAAAGTTGTTTTCGTATTATCTTTATTGTTTAATATTATCGTCCATCTAATTGTAAATATATATTTTGGATGGATGTTACCATCCAAAGGTGTCGTTAGCTTCTTCGACGATGGCACGACAACGGTGGAATATTTCTTGGATGCGTTGCTGGTCGTCTGGGCCTCCTTTTTTGAGGACCTGCAAGGAGGTGGTGTAACTTCAGAAGTTGCGGAACTGATTAGAGCTCTTGAGGCCATATTCACTGCTCCAATTCCATCGGGGAAATAGTCCCGGGAGACAGAAAATAGCATTCTAATGTGAGAGACGCAGAGAAAAAGATGGGGAATTGAGTGGTGAATATGGCCTCAGAACCCCCTTCTTTCCATTTTCCAGCTCAGTTTATTGGAATCCTAGGATAGGAAAGTAATAATAACCGTGATACTACCTACATCAGGTTGGAATTACTTGATTTACTGACGACGAGGATGGTCAGATTTATGAATGTAGTGATAATTATCCTGGGGGAAGGGATAGTAATGAACTCACCGACGAGTTAGCCCACATACCAGCTGCGAAGATGGTCATAGCGGCGGTATAGGAAAGACATTTTTTAATCTCTTCCTGAAATGGTACCGGTTAGGGAGTTACGGATTCGCAACGCGCTTGCGCAGCACAGGGTCAACTTTGTCTGTGCGCTCAATTGGTCCCACTTTTTGTGTGGGCCGCTACTCCTTGGCGCACGCCGGTTATGGTTTACGGTTTATCGCGAAAAGTTCCAAGTTTGACTAGGATTCGGTTTGCGTAGGTGTGCGCGCGGTCGAAACGGTTTTGAATAAAATAAGTGTGTGATTTAGTATGTCAATAGGCAACTTTTTTTGTAGAATATTTCGTAGAATGAAAATAAAAACGAATTGATAGAGGGAAGGAAAGATAAGCACAGTGTGCATGTGTTACTGTAAAAGTAACTTTTTTTTAAAATAAATTCGTTAGTAACCGCGCGCGCGATATTAATGGTTTGTAATAATAATAATACATGTTTATTGGATCAACGAGTCTTAGGAACAAAGAAGAAAGCTCTTGGGGTAGTTGCTGTGAGCTCGTAAACCAAAAGGTACCCTAAGATGTTGGTGCGGTTTTGAATAAATTCGTTAGTAACCGCGCGCGCGATATTAATGGTTTCATAATCGCTTCTAATACTTACATCCAGACGTTCTTTTGTAAATGGAATAGTCTTTCCGTGTTTTTCGAGTTGTTCACTCAATTCTTTGTAGTAATAGTCGAATAGTGGAGTTGTGAGACGGTGTCGCCTTTCCACGGGAATGCAAGTGGCCAGAACTCTGAGCAGATCTTCGGTCTGGAATGATATTTACTTGTATTACGCATTTAACTCATAAGGTGGCCTGTTATTTTTTTACTCTTCAAGAGCGTGCAAAAGTGTGGCATGTTCCGCAGAGGTCCTGAGCAGCAGGCGCTGAGCTTCAGGAACTGCTCAAGCGGTAAACGCGACAAATAATAAACTATTGTAATAGCCAAATTTACCCTAAAAAACTGAGAAAAAGTCCCAATTACTCAAGTACTGACTAATTTCTGTAAATAAGAAATAGGCCTTACCAAAAGTGACTTGTGGGCCAGAGCCCAGTCAACGATGCCTGCGATTTGGTCGCCTCTCCAGAGGATCTGAGGACCCCATAGATCACCATGGGCCAGAACACTTAGAGGATCTGTAAAAAGAGAAGTATTCTCACCTACACGGTTTGTTCACCACAGTGATTGTGGGTAGCTTCGTTCTCATACTCCCAGGCCCGCGCACCCCCATGGTGCAGTCTCATGGTATATGAGACTTCTCATGAGACATGAAACGTTACATGGTTTTCAGTTTTCAAGCTACTAATGATGGAACTTTTTCCTTGAGTTATTCTGCGAAGAACGTACTCTAGCTCCAAGTGCACCCACGTCCTGATGGAACTAAATGGTGAACTCAGAAATAGTGGTTAGTCTCAATTTATCACTCTGGTTTCGAAATTGTTGGCTAAAAACCACAAAAAAGGAACCCACAATCCTTGCCCGCATTGTACATGTCCAGATACCAGTTGGTCTTTGTGAAATGTTCACGGAACGTTCCTATACAGGCGAAGTAGTCGGGTAGTGCCTGAATATCGGTTTACGCACTTTAGCTTTCTTGCGGGCCGAATGTGGCGCTCTCAGTTATCCTGCGAACGGTTGGCGTAGTTTCCACGGGCAAGCTTGCGCGCCATTTCATTGCTGCGCGCCTGCTTGGGTTCAGTGCAGCCGCTCCTTGATACGGTAATGCTAGAGTCTGGATTTGGATAAGGCTAACCTCGTGCAATTGCTGCGCGACTCCGTCGACCAATATCGGAAAATGCTTGGCGCAGTTGAGCGTATCCTGAAATTTATTGAACATGTCTTACAATTTGGACGGAACAGATTGTTGGACACATCTAGGACACATCTACTCCTGCTCTGTTTACTGTGTTTCAGCTGTTATAAGAAGGGACTGAGTTTGTTGAGTACTGTGGTAAGGGTATGGAGGTTCCTTAGCTATGATCTAGAATCTCGATATAAAATTACTCACCTGTTCTATGAATCCACTATTCTCAAAGCCTTTTTCTAAAAATGAAATGACCTGGAGTTTGACGATTTCGTCAGTGATAGCGTAGAGCTAAATCATAAATTGTTGGGATTTTTTGCGAAAATTAATTTCAGTTTGATTGAGACACTGTCATCATGCATATGGTCTACGTTACCAAATATGGTTATGGCTACCACTGTTTATTCGAGAAGATTAACTATGCACTGTTGTTCTGCACGCAAGGTATTAACACTTCGGTTAAAGAGATATCCCGGCCGGTTTTTGAAACGCATCGTGGACAACTGAATTCTAACGTATTTATGCTAATTTGTTCGAATTTAGCTCTATTTTTTTATTCTAATTTATGGTCATTTGCATAAGCTGCATAAGAATGCTGGTGTACTCGATGTATTTCAAAAGCCGGCCAATGAAATATGTTTTACGAGAAAATCTAGATAAGGGCTCGATCACTGTAATGGAATCCCCTCAGCATCAGCATTCACACAGGAAGAAACTATTCACCTGTTTCTCTGAAAATCCTTCGACGACGTCTACAATTGTGGTGTTATCGAGGTCTTCCATAACAATAATCGGATGCGATGTACCGATCTGCTCACAGTGATAGACTTTTGGGGCTCGGAGATTATACTTTGGATCTAAAAGTGAAAATTGAGACTCTTTTTTATCGTCTCTACCTGCTTGTTCGACCCTTTAAGATAGTACAAAGGTATTATTTTATATTGTTTCACTTTATATCACATATTGTAGTGATGCTTACTTTGGACTTTGACTATAGTAATCTTACAATACATTAATTATCCTTACGATCTAATTGGCGTTCAACTCACCTTTATCTCACAACTCACTACAGTAACCTTGCCGTATACTGAATACTTTGATGAGGCTTACTGAGTTTTCACTCACATTTCTGAATTGCACTGTACGCGTTGACCTCAGTACGGTGCATAATCTGAATAATCTGTTCTCCGTATTCACTTCCCATACTCTTCCCCGCTTCGGACGATTCTTTCCATGCTTCTGTTGCCACGGCGCAATTCGGAATCTAAAATTTTTTTCAGAAGCCTTATTTGCGAGTGTTAGTGTACAGAGACCTAGCCTATAAACTGGTATTGTGCTATATACGATGTGCATGGCTCATGTAAACTTTCTCGCCAAAATAAGAAAATCGTAGAATAGGTATGGAGAATAGAAATATCATATTAAAGTATAAAAATATTGTTTATCTCGCGAGCCTGACCCCTTAAATGACGGCATTTCTTATTTAGGCTTTACCTTTACAATCACCGTCTTCGGAACTTTATCCGAATGTGCTTGTAAATGAAGTCGTCTTATGATAGACATGTATCCTTGGGCATCAGCACCGAGCTCGCTAACCTAAATTTCTATTCGTTATCGAGATTAATATGTCTGGCTGTGGGAGAACGTTGTCCTAGCCTTCCACCGCTTCTTCACCACGCTTAGAAACGTATCCGAATTTTTTCCTATAAGTTCTACTAGTTCTTCAAAGAATGGATCTTGCTGTAGCTCGTACAAATTTGATTTCATGAAAGTTTACTTCCCTAGCGACATCAAGAAAATAACGGTCTAGTGCTTAACAACACTGTTTGTGTACCTGATTTTGGTAAGTACATACGAACGCCTGGCTTATCAAAGCGACCCCGAGTTCATAATGGAGTTTGGGGTTGGGGTCATTTACAGTTTTCTTTTTTTAAGCGTCAGTGATAAAGAAAACAATATTCGGATACCTCGTTGCTAATTGTAAGTGAAAAGTCAAAATTTATTGTTTTTATTTTTTGGCTCGTATCTTGTTGTGATTAGACAATTGCAAATAATAACTGCAATGAGGGATATACGATATACCTGCAGTGAGACAGAGTGAGCTAACTGCACCGTGAAAAATCTACCAGACAAAGTATGTCAAAGCAACACATTGATAAAATGAAGACCGTCTTAGGGAAAATGGAAAAGAAATATTTGGACGTTTTTGTGCTAAAACTAAATCAGGAAAAGGATGAAAACAGTAAACAGAAGCCTACTATACCTCAGATATCGTAGGCTTTTCCCCGAAGGCGGTCTCCAGTTTTTCGCAAACCCATGATTTGGTTATTGAGTTGTTGGGAATCAAAAGATCTTCTTCTGTTGACATTCTGAAGTTACAAGTATTTTTTTTATTAAGGAAATGATCTGAGAATTCGTATGACACTATTTATACAACATAACATCACTGACAAAGCTAGGGTGGTGCGCTGCGAAGCGCTGGCGAGAAAATGTCTCGCGGTGAAGGAGAGGTGTCGCGACGACTTTATGGAAATAAAGATTGACAGAAACAGTTAAACGGATGCGCGGAAAGTGTTCAGTACATTCGCGAGAACCTAGCGAGAACTTGGCGAAGTCTCGGCTAGGTGCGCTACGAGATGTAGCCGCACCTAATGTTTTTTGCCATCTTATTTTCGAGTTATGTTTTTGCCATCTTATTTCGAGTTGATATTCTCAAGGAAGTAAAATGATTTGTGACTAAAATATAAAATGGACCGAAAAGTTCATGGACCGGAGAAAAACGAAGTAAACCCGAGAGTTCGGGACCAGTACAAGTCATGATTAAACCAAAACGCTGCTCCAGATCCCAGAACACAATCAGCACATCAGACACATGTCAGGCATTATTTGATAACGTTTGTGCCCTCACGCTATGCACTATCTTATCAGTTAGGTGGTCAATAATCGTCTTACAATTAGGGTCATTGTAGATTTTATTATTTAGAAATTAGAAGAGAATAAACCCATTGGTTCGAAGAACGGTAATTATAGGTAGAGGTACTAACCTCCTCAGTAGAGTGGCGGAGCTATGTGTACTCCTCAATGAATAAGCCTGTAGACCTTGCATATATATAATATATGTTACACAACGACAGGTTACTGTATATGTTATGTTTTTGGGTAGATATAAACTTAAGGTATCTCTCAAAATATGTGTTACTGAATTTTGTACCTGACAATGAATAACAAAAGCGTGGTTCTCTTTGTAGTTTACGATATTCAATTATATATCCTGCTAATAATTACAAAAGGATTGGAAACTTCTCATGGAATACCCGAACGGTCTTATAAGTTACCGTAATATGATGCGGTCTTTTGTGCTAACTAAGACATATGATTTGATATTTTTTTATTATTATTTGTACGCTAATTAACAACAAAAGCTAACCCTTTCGCTTTTCGCTTTTTCGCTCATTGTCATTTGCTCACTTGTTTGTACACTAATTAGCTTTCAAGTTAAACCACAATTCTAAAGCGTACCTAAACCACCGTACTTATCGTTGCGAGACTCTTTGGCTGAATGCCAATGATTTATTGAATTGCATACATCTTTCATGGGGTCTCGATGTATGGCAAAAACAGCGCATTTTGCTTCCAAGTATCAAATTGCATCTCGTGTACGATTTTGCATACACCTTTGAAAGTTAGAAAATGCACCATTGATAATACTAGAGGAGGCGAAAATGCACAGTTTATGCATGCTCCCAAAAAAATAGTCCTGTGGCGAACGCCGCGGGACCATTTTTTGGCGGTCTGTAGTTGTTCTCGTGTAGTGCCAATCTACGGTAATTAAAGCCATACTTGGAAGCAAAATTCGGCAATTTTTGCCATACATCGAGACCCCATAAAATTTCCCTCGAGTTTTTTTCATTTTGTTTTTGTTTTGCATCTTTTGTTTCACTGTTATATGTTTTGTTCGTAAATTTAATGCGAAGAATTGCTTAATGAAGGGCCGTTAACCAGGGTATTATAGTTTGGAACAAGAAGAAATGATTCGATTCATCCTGATCCAGAATAGAGCGGGGAAAACACGTTTGGCGAAATGGTATGTTTTTCGTAATGCTTTACTAAGTATTCTCACAATTGCGTGGATGCTAGTTTTGTATATTTGTTGACGTCATATCATCAACTACATCTTTTTTGCTTCGGCTTGTAGGCGTTACAGAATTCCTAAGTTTTACGTTTCTTTTTTTTTGATAACACAATTATATAGAATAAGTTTCACACTCATTCAGGTATATGCACTTCGACGATGACGAAAAACAGAAGTTAATAGAAGAGGTCCACGCGTGTGTAACTGTCCGTGATGCCAAGCATACTAACTTTGTGGAGGTTTGCTTTTTTTCGACCTTAGCCATATGATTAGGATTCGATACCTAATGATTGCTGTTTCTAAAATGTGCTTGTTGAGCCGAGGGTGCAAACTGAACCTACCGGGTCCAGTCAAAAAGGGGGGGGGTCAGGCACCCATTTGCTTAACTTAAAGTGGAATTCAAGGCTCCAAACTTAAACAAAAGAGTAACCGGTCATTACAGATCGATTGCGGGAAAAAATATCAATTGATTGTTTATCGATTTGTACGACATTTTCTCCATTAAAAATGTTTGATACACACAAATCATTCTACATGCGTGTTTTCGTTGCTTAGGTCGTAGCGAGGTTTGTCCTAGTTTTGCTTGGAGTTTGGGTAATGGGAATGGTCAAGACAAGAAAATTATTGTATGAATGCGCCAGTGAAAGCTAAAGTACATAAATTTTTTGTTAAGGCGAAATGCTAGCCTCTTTGGAAAATTTGCATATGATAAGCAAATCCTATGTATCCTATGCTAATTTTGTACGATTACCGTGGACGATCGTACAAAATTAGCATAGGATACCTAGGATTTGCTTTTGCAAATTTTCCAAAGGGGCTAGCATTTCGCTTTAAAATATTATATTGAATACTTTATTCTGAAAAGAACAAAAGCGAAATAATATTCAAATATTCATCAAAATCGATAAACAATGAATTGATAATATCTTCATCAACCGATCCGTTACCGCACTGATAGAAGTTTGGAGCCTTCAAGCCGACTATAAACTTTGGTTGCTCCGCCTCTTTTTGACTGGACCGGTAGGTTCAGTTTGCACCGAGCCGAGTGCTCCCTTGATTATTTCAGTTCCGTAACTTCAAAATCGTCTATCGACGATATGCCGGTCTCTATTTCTGTATCTGTGTCGACATTATGGATAATAATTTGTACTATTTGGAAGCTATTCACAACTTTGTGGAGGTGCGATTTTGTTTGTGTTCAGTTTACAGAGGCGTATACGCACTTTTCTGTCGCACTTTTCTATTAGCCATTTGGGTACTATTGAACTTGTGCAACCCCAATAAATTTTTTTCTGAAATTTTCTAAAACTAGTTCCCAATAGGTTAGCGATGATGCTGAGGCCGAAAAAGTGAGACCCATTGCCGTTGGGGCCCGTTAAGGCCCACTTATGTCCCAGGTCCAAAATTATAAAATTCGCTGAAACTTCTCCGCAATATGTTTGTGATGAGGCTGGATCCAAAAAAGTGGTTCATATTCAATTTTGAGTCAATTGGGGCCACTTAGGCCCCATGACCAAAATTATAAAAATCGCCGACACTTCTCCACAATGTATAATTTATAACACGGGTGCTCCTTAAGTATGTTATTTCAGGTGGTAAGGCTAATAAGACTTATTCTGGCCAACTAGCTTATGACCAAAGCTCCTAGTCAAGTCCGCATAACACAATTAAGCATAGGTAGCAAGATGCACGATTCAGAGAGGGAATGAATTTACAAACGGGGATATTCCGCGGCGACTTGGTCCCAGAAATGGTAGATTGGGTCGGAGATTCTTCCGAATTGTGTTTTCCAGAAAAATTCGGACATGTAGCAGCGGTATCTGACGTTGTTGATGCCGTATTAATGAGCACCAGTCCACCAGTGTTATAAATTATACATCATGGAGAAGTTTCAGCGAATTTTATAATATTGGACCTAATTGGGCCCCATTTGGCTCAAAATTGAATATGAACCACTTTTTTGGATCCAGCACCATCACAAACATATTGTGGAGAAGTTACAGCGAATTTTATAATTTTGGACCTTAACGGGCCTCAATGGCATTGAGACCCACAATGAACCACTTTTTCGGACTCAGCATCATCGCTAGCCTATTCGGGAACAGTTTTAGAAAATGTCAGAAAAAAATTTATTGGGGTTGCACAAGTTCAATAGTACCGCCATTTGATCATAGCGGTAGTCGTGCATTCTGATTTGAGGTCCTCAGGTCCAACTGTATTTTCAGGTGCTTAATGAATATTTCCACAATGTATGCGAATTGGACCTGGTCTTCAACTTTTACAAGGTATTTGAGAAATTTCTTTTTCTTTTTTCGCATTCTTTTTTTCTTTCTCTAATTCGTACTTATTAGTTTACCTCCTTCTCGGGGAATTTTATCGATCGTGGTTATTTAACTGTCATTTGTTTGATTAAATTAATTGTAAGGCTAGTGTCGTTTTTTGGATATTTTTTTAAAGCGAAATACCGGCCGGTTTTTGAAACACATCCAGTACCAGCATTCTTGTGTAGCGTATGCAAGTGAACCTAAATTTAAAATTAGAGTAAAAATCGAGCTAAATTCGAGCAAATTAGCATAAATGTGTAAGAATTCAATTATCTACGACGCGTTTCAAAAACCGGCTAGTATTTCGCTTTAAACCATTCTGTTCAGGTGTACTCCGTTGTGGACGAAATGTTCCTTGCGGGTGAAATCCGTGAGACATCACAAACCAAGGTTTTAAAGCAACTGCTCATGCTGACGTCGCTCGAGTAGATGAGTAGATTTTTTTATTTCAGAAGAGCCATTGAAGTTGTGAGTCATGGTTAGTAACTTATTTTATTATTTATGCTTCGTTGCCTAGGCTTTTATATGTCGTAAAATATTTTTGATTATACATTCTATGTACATTGGTTAGGTTTAATTTGGATGTCGAAGTACTTATAATAGTTTGTCATAGTTTGCTACAACATCCGTAATCATGTTTCACGCTATTCAGGCATTTTGCTTACAATGCATTCCTAATTCTCTATCGCCTATATTTTTATTATTTAGGTAAAGGTAAAGCATTATCTAATACATTAAGAATATATGTTCACTTCGCATAATTAAATTTGTATATTGTACATTTATTAATTTATATATTGTAGTAGTATTTACACTAGTATATAATTTGAATATAATAAGCTTTGAATAAATTTTTATTAAAGTTTTTGGTTGTATTAATCGATTCTATGATGCGTTGTGTTACGCGAACATATCTGGAAAACTTGAAGAATTGTGCTTTGTTTTGTTTGTCATCAGAAGCTCTTTCATAACTTTATAATGCTTTTGAAAGTTTCCTCACTGTTAGTTTGTTATTATAACGTTCTGTTCTACAACATTAAATGATTAAATATTGCTTTATTGTGATTTTTAAAGTTTTCACATTTATGTTGTTCTTATTGCTGTTTTTTTGCATACTTTTGAAAATGTTTTCTTTTTGTAAATTGTAAACCTTATCTTGTTTTGTTTAGAACATGGGTAAGAAAAGATCGGCAGCGCCGAAGGGCGATGGGAGTGACGCGGAGGAAGACGCGCCAATTGTCAAGAAAATGATGTCGACGAATCCGAATAAGAATAAGGAATTCTGGGACATTAACACCTTTTCGAAGGTTGGTCACCTTTTTTTGTTAGGGTCGTTTTTGAAATCTGAAATGTAGCTTATGCTTAGTTTGGTGGCGATGTGTAATTATAATTATGGGGTTTAAGTGGTACACGGTACCTGTGGGAAAGAAACTGGGAATTTTTTAGGAGCGTTGAAATGTTAAGGACCGTTTTTACTTTTGTACAACTCTGTTTACAAACGCGACAGTAGAATCCGTACGAAAACCGTGCTGTCAATGGGGATCTTATACAATTGATTGAAAATCACATTCAGGACTGTGATCGCGGTTATGTAGACTGTGATCGCGGTTATGAGTAGCATGATCGAGACAGGTGCTGATAATCTAATCTCATGTCTTGTTAAATTGCAGTCGGACAACAAGCATGGTATGGTTGAGGAATCGTCATTCGCCTGCATGTTCCCCAAATATCGAGAGAAATACGTCCGTGAGTGCTTCCCACTTCTGGAGAAGGCATTTTCCGAACACCAGCTGAAACTTGATCTCGACTTGAAAGAAGGTATTTATTAGATTTTATGAGAAAATCTGGAGATGAAGAGGTGCGGTGCGAAACGATATAACCTAATTCCTGGTATTCAGTGATTCTGATTCAGTCTGTTTTTTTTTTCGTTTATATTTATTAATCAACATATGAAGCCTGGGGTTCGGTAATGCACAAATTGCTGTGCTGTAAGACTCTAATGATTTCGTTTAGTTTTTGTTTTGTTTTAGCATGCTCATAAAATAAGGGTCACTTGTGTAATATATTCAGTTTTGTCTGTTTTTTGTAGAGTATAGTTGACTTTTTGACTAGGTCGGCTTTGTGGTCACTGTTCACATTATCAATTATCTTAAAAACTTTTTTCAGGTACTATTACTGTGCGAACGACGCGCAAAACTTGGGATCCCTATGTTATCATTAAGGCGCGCGATGTTGTACGATTGGTATCCAGGAGCGTTCCATACGAAAACGCTATCACGGTTTGTTTTTCAACTTTTGCTATTTGTCTAAAGAGGATGCTGTATTTTATCCCATATCCCTTACCCGAACTTTGCCCAATTGGTTTGTTGCGACTACTGAATGCAACTGTTAAAATGAGTAAGTGCTCTAGCGGTATGGGTTAAGCTGAAGCTTATGATTAGCTGACGACGTCTGATTTGGAAGTTTGGCGTAATTTTTGAGTTTGAGAACTGGTCTTGATGACATGTGTGTGTTGTGTGTTATGCCATGAATTCGGCTTTCCTTGTGTGTTATGTACTGATAGGATTTCTAGCTAATGAGAAATAGGATATTATACAATTATACTAAATCATGTTTTATTTATTTCAGGCAATGGACGACGAAAAAGCCGTAGAGATTATTAAAATTTCATCAATGGTGAGTGCTTTAAGAGTTGACAGCTCTACTTTCGAAATAAGCTATCTGCAAAAAAATTCGGTAACTGTGCTTTAGGTTTCTGATCTTGCGTCGAACATCTGAATGGGTTTCTGTTTTTCTTTACATTTGCTTTGAAACACCTTTTTTTTAGTGTCGTGAAAAGGCTCGACTGATTAAGAGACGTGCTCGATTGGTCGGAAACGATGGAGCTACTTTGAAGGTGTGGTTTTGTTCTTGTTGGATATTTTTGCCTATATAGTATAAGAAAAATGACACAACAATGTAGATATGTTTTCGTACTTGTATTTGTGTGCTATTGGAAGACCTTATTATTGAAGAGGTATCTTTTTATCTGCGTTTGGATTTCTCTATATCATATGTTTAGGCCATTGAACTGCTAACCGGATGCTATGTGGGTATCCAGGGCCGAACTGTTTGTGCTATTGGATCATTTGAAGGACTGAAACAAGTAGAGTGAGTTTTTTTTCTTTTTGGACTTTTTCTAGATTTGCTCATGCCGGCGGGAGGCTTTGTTTTAAGTTGTTGTGAGATCAGTTATTTACTACTTTGCAGAAAGATCGTTGAGGACTGTGTAGGAAGGAATATTCATCCTATTTTCAACATCAAAGCATTGATGATTCGACGAGAATTGATGAAAAATGAGCAGTTGAAGAATGAGAGCTGGGAGCGCTTCTTACCAAAGTTCAAGAAGCATGTTAGTCTTTTTTTATCGCTTAGTTTTATTGTGTCTGTGTGTGCCTGGATTGTTTGGTTTGTAACATTTGTCTGTGTAACCAAATTGAAAATAGGATTTGGCAAGTATAGACTTGATGCACGGACTTTTGTTCTTTTGTATTATTTATGATTTATGACTTTGGCCGGTGGTGTATGGTAGGGTTCTAGACGCTCGCATGTTCTATGGTTTTGTATTTATTTATTTATTTAGGCTGGGTATCAGCTGAGAGCAGACTAGAAAAGGCCCATGCACAATGGATGGTCTTACTTCTTACTTATACTTAAATAAATATTATGCAAAAATTTTTTTTTTTAGATCAGGAAGTTGCCGTCATCAGAGGTGAAGAAGAACACAAAGAAGAAGATCAGAGAAAAGAAACCATACAATCCGTTCCCGGATCCGATTCCAAAGAGCAAGGTGGGGGATGTTATGGTTGTTTTGTTGTTTAGGTACTGACGACTTTTTTTCGAGTTGTTGGTGAATTTCTTTTCATTATTAATTCGGTTTTTATCTGGCATTTTCCACGTTTCCTTAGTGAGGCGATTTTTTTCGAGTTGTTGAGGAAGAAGAGTGTTCCCGCTCTTTTCTTCGTTCTCTTGTACGTAGGATAAATATTGGGGTGGTTGTAATTCTGTTTTTCTCGTGAGCCTGACCCTTTAATGTGACTATTGTATTGAGTGGCTGTACCTGTAGTAGCGAAAATGTTGAAACTGGGCGAAGTGGGAGATTACATGTGAATCTTACCTATTAATGTTATGCAATAATTTCGTTTAGGTGGACATTATGCTGGAAACCGGAGAGTACTTCATGACTGCCGAGGAGAGAAAGGAGTTGAAAAAGAAGAAGAGAGACGAACGACTGGCAGAAGCCAAGCAGAAGAGAGCAATGTAATTATATTGGTTTCTTTGTTATTGTAACTTATTACTTTACTGTTGGTAGGGCGGAGCCTAGATATTAGTCAGACCTCAGACCTTGTAGGAAACAGTACAATGAATTGATATCTGACTTTTTGTGACATTTTTAATCTTTCTAAATTCCAGCGAATACAACAAGGAACTTGTGCCCAAACCGGAAGCCTCGCTTCCCAAGGAGACTATCAAAAAGGTATGTTTATTTTGTCCTTTTATTCCCCACTACGATGTCGAGATGGATATTTGGAATTTAACATTTCTACGCGTCTGTTTTTGTTGTTTTGTTGTTTCGAACAGAAGAGTATTAGGATTCGAATATTTCGCTGCCACTTATACTTATTAGTTTTCACATTTTGTTCCTTTGGTGAATAAGTGCATGAATTAACTTTCAATAAGATGTTGTTATTCGTGTATTATTGTTGAACTGTTGAACATACTTTCGTTATTTGATGATAGCGTTATACCTACAAGATAGAAGAGCTGGCACGAGAATAAAAATATATAGAACCTGATGTCTTTGCTTTTTGTTGCTAAATATTTAAACTTTTTTTAGGATGCTACCCCTGTGGATATCAAGAAGTTATCAAAGAAGGCAGCGAAGGCGCTTTGATTCTTTGTTTCCAGGTTGTTTTGCCCTTTTTTATTGATTTAATTTAGTATCGTACGTTTATTTTACTGAATTACACAGCTAAACTTGTTCTGCGATTTTTTTATGAAAGTAGTTAATAGAAATCGTTGTTGCAAAGTTCTGTACATTTTGAAAACTTCGTACACCTGTTTTTGTTTTTGTAGTTTGTATTGATTTGGTTGTTGATTGATGTTTATCGAACTATTGTTGTTTTGGGATTTTGTAATATTAGATATTAGTTTAAATTTTGAAGCTGCCCAAGCCGAAGCTATGTTTCACAGGGCTTGAATTCCTTGTTGTAGTTCGAGTGCGATTGTAAAAGTTAAAGTTCCCAAAACATCAGTAGTATGCGATTATTGTTGAAAAAAATGTTTGTTATGGCCTCGAGTGGCTCCCAATTTGACTAGAAATGATCTATTCTTCAAAAAGTGGAATTAGAGTATATAGAAGCTATACCGTTAGTTACTTTTTCAAATAATGTAACTTCGTTGAGTATTCTTTTTGTTATGTTTTACGGTATGTTTCTAAAGTCGTTGGTGTTATTCTATGTCGCCGTTGTTATTTAGTTTAAAGGTATTGTCTCTGCTATATGCCAATAAACACATTAAAATACTTTTTTGTTATTTATTTGAATGGATGAGTTTTATGCTCTGCCTTGCTATCAATGTATGTGTTGTTTTCAAAGAAATGCTTGATAAGAGTTAGAAGTTTCCTATTATTTTCTATATTTGATTGGGGAAGGGTACTCACATTACCCTCTTATGTCCTACGTATGCTCAGCCCATGCTACAGTAGTATGTTTTGACAGTTTGTCTTACAGTAGTATTGCCTGAGCTCTGTAGCTATTAGAATGTTACAATCTGTGGGTGGAGTGCTGTATATTGACGACAAAAAGTATCGAACCGATTTATTATTGATTCGTATTCGTAATAATTATTTATAAGTGATCTGATCTATTCAATTATCCTAATTTACCCGTAGTTGTATTGTTGGCAGGTTGTGTAGCTGACGCTAGGGAAGTCTTTCTCAAAGATGTACCCGGTTGCAGTTATTGATTGATATTCGGATATGATGAAGCTCCTTCATTGTGTCGTGGTCTTCTCCTCTTCGTGAATTCTTCGCGTCTATAGTGTAGTTGGTCCATTTCAGGTTTCGGTTTCATCCCAACACTATCGTACCGCCAATACGTTGGTACCTTCTGTCGCCGGCAGCGCGCTGCAAAATAGAAGTAGAGGTACGAAATTGAGTTGGTTTTTAATTTTGCCTTATGTTATTTGATACACGTGAATTACTTATCTCACGCCGTCTATGTTTGTGTATTTGTGTATTGTATATCTCAACTCGCTTCCAATTAGGCTAACGGTCTCAGGTTGTGTGGCATTTGTTATCAGTAAAACGCTATGAAAATTAGGAGTGAGGAGAGATGTTAAACCTCCAAAGCTAACAATTGTTACCTGATGATTGAACTCTTCCATTGCGTAAGCGGGTTGGTGCTTTGCTCGTCGAAATGTGTGATCGTAGTGTGCGTGTACTGTAGCCTCGGCTTCCTCAACCCTGTGGCCTAGCTCCTCGGCGAGCTTGTGCGCCAAAACGTCTAGTCTAAAACTTGAGTAAGGTTAATTTTTTTTTCATTGAATGATTGCTAGTGGTTGCTTCATTGTGTGTTGTGTGTCGTTTTAATTTGATAAATTTCCAATATTGCAGATGATAAGATTCATATTAGGATTAGGTAGATGATTTTTCAACTAGGGTTTTTGACGAATGAATGAATGGAAACTCGGCTTTTCTCGTCAAAAATGGAGACTAATTAGACGGGGTAGCTAATTGTTCTTTTCTTGAAGTCGAAGTTTAGTTTCTCGGTCGTATATTCATATACTCACTTTTGTTGAGATCTCTGGGTTCGATGTCCGGCTCTTTGTAGTGTTTTTGGATATTTTATCCACAGGGAAAATCCTGTTTCCATGCAGAAGCCAAACAGTACAGCCATGCACAATGTGGTTCCTAGGCGCATAATTGAATTTCCTGAAAGAGTACAGTTTTATTTTGAGCCGTTCGCCAGCCGCACAAATTTGCAGGGTAATAAGAATGCGAACTTCGAATAATTAAATAAACCCAATTACGCGGTTGCGATTGACTATAAGGTCAAAGTCAACAGTGAAAAAATAAAGCCGAATAGGTAGAACGCCTACAATAAGTTCAAGATGAGCCCTTGCGAAGTCACAATTGAAGTATGTTATTTGTTGTTTACAAACTTTACAAGTTTGGCTTTAGGCTGATTGTGAAATATATTGTGATTGTGAAACAGAAGCAAGCTTGTTATTGTGAAATTCAAAGTAAACTACACTAATTGTGTGCGTGTGAACTTGTGCTTAGTTGTTCTAGAGCTCTAGCTATGTTGCATTACTTTGATATATGTGAAAGCGTGAGTTGAGTGTGGGATGAAATTTGGGATGAAGTCATGGAGGAAAGCATCTTTGAGAAATGAGGCTTCATCTAGGTTTGAATTTTTCGAAATCCACAACTGTGCGACTCGGCAATCTCATTGCCTTATATAGCCCTCCCCCCACCTCCTGTATGGGCAGGATTTGGGATTTACCAAATAATACCTAATCGGATTATTTGCACCGTAGACATGTGGGCCAGTGGCCCATGCAGGTATCGCATTGCCCCGCCCCTTTTTGGACCTATATCCGCTTATGTCCCACGGTTGTAAATATGCAAAAGGAACTAGATTTTGTGTGAGGGTGGGGTATTAGGTTTTTATTAATTCATTGAGCGGATCAGCGAAAACTGTTTGAAATAGCATGGCTGTGGGGAGAATTAGGCCGGATTATGGAAAAAGTGAACAGCCTTTTTCGTTTCGTTTTGATATTTTGAGCGTATTCTGTTCTAGTAATAGTATTGAGGAAGTGATCTGTTGAGGAAACCCTATAGTGGAGTAGGTCAAAGAAATGACGATATATTTAGTGTGAATTTGTGAATGTGATTCACTTTTTGTTGTCTTGCTTGAGATTTAAAGTAACAAATACTAGTGAGTGGATTATTTTTGGTTTACTTTTTGCATATCTTGACACGTTGTGATAAATTGTGAAGTGATAAACAAGGAATCAGATTTGAAGGCTATAGGTCTACGTGAAATAGTTATGCAGTTAGTCTGGATCTGGGTACTCGGGAAACATAGGATTTGGTACTCTTGAATGTGCTATTGTGATTGGCTTTTTGTAACTCAGGACGGACTATTGAAATAACTTGGTTTTTTTTCTGCATTCCGTTGGATAGGTGGCTCGGTGGCTGGTCGATTCGAAATCAGCGTAAGTGGTTCAGCGTTGTAACCGTAGACGAGCATCTGTTACGAAGGATAACCTAGAACCTATGGCTCACTGTTATTTCAGCTTCCTTTCTAAACAAGGCGATTGTATATAAAAACATTCTTCCTTAGTACTTCTTTTCTTTACCTCATTGTCTATTTCATAGCAAAATGCTTGTCGGTTAGCGATTAATAGGTATATGCATAGCATACCGTCGGATGAAATGTTATGGGTCTGTGTTGTTTAATGTAACCCACTCTTCAGCACTTGGTTTTTAGATGCGACATGTGACATACTCTGAGCATTAAATAATGGCAAATAACCAAGAGAACCATGTTTCATGCAAAGTGGTGGTGAATATGATAAACGTCGTTGACCTTGACCCTAACGACTATTTTTGTAGGCAACACTATCAGATAAATATAGTTATCCGTTATAATGAAAAAATGTCTAATCAACATACTGTAGTGTATTAGTTATTCCAAGTGCATGCGTAGTGGTGATTTTCATTATCTGCATTATCCCATCATATTTAATTAACTTTTGTTGACTCAACCACTCAGCTTCATTGTTAAATCGCTACCGCAAAGCCCACATTCACATACTTTTATGCGATAAGCTGATAAACTCTCTTTGTTAATCCAATCCCAATGCGAAGATATCGCGAGGTTGATTATTCCGCGATATATATGCGATTTTGCGATTATTGCGGATTGTTTCCTCCTACTAGTTGGGCTTAGTTAGAGAGAGAGAGAGTGTGTGTGTATGTGTGTGTGTTTTACTTTTTCAAAAGTACTTACCAGTGAATTTCTTCTGTGTTGTTAAAAAAAACAAGGAAGTGACTATATGTATGATGATTTGTAGATCTCGTGATGTGTCATGTCTGCAAACTTAGTAAACTATTGATGAGTTAAAGCGAAATACCGGCCGTTTTTCATCATGGTCAGCTGAATTCTTATTTGTGCTAATTTACTCGAATTTAGCTCGATTTTTTATTCTAATGTATGTTCATTTGTATAAGCTGCATCCCAATGCAGATGTACTCGATGTATTTCAACGACCGGCCGGTATTTCACTTTAATGCGAAAATGGGAAGTTGTAGACAAATACTTATAGCATTGTTTGAGGGCACCAGCCCGCGGCCGGATCAGAAAGGGTTAGGCAGAGGCAAAGTAGAGTTTTCAGTGTTTTGAATGCTAATAGTATTGATGGTCACGAATTGTATAATATAACTGGCACGGTACTTTGACTGAATGTGTCATTTTCCTGTATGTGTTAGCTGTTAACGGTGTTAATTGGTAGTTAAGTTCCATTGAAGGCGTCTAAGTGTATGTTTATGCTTTGCTGAATGTAAAAATGTACAACTATGTCGTAGTTCGTAGTGTGCTTATGCTAACGTGACCGTTATTTTGTTTTAGTTTCAGTTTTCAGTTGTTTATGTTTAAATATACTTATGCATACGACATACGTACATGTAAAGTGAGTTATGGAACTAGAACGCGTGGCTTCTTCATTTGAATTACGCATATCCCATGTATTTTAGGCTTTTAGGCTCATTCGGGATTAGTAGTCTCGCGTGAAATTGAGCTATTGAGCTAATGGACATCATCTATTTTTCGAAAGTTTGCCTTGCACCTTGCACTTATCACTACTTTATTCACACATACAATCAATCAGATACAACATCAATCAAGTACATGGAACAAGTGCGGAAGGTTTCTAGCGTCGTGCTTCTCAATCCGCGGGGGAATGCGTGGAGGGGATATTTTTCTTCAGATAATGACGATCCTTGATCTTTCCAATGAGGTTTTGTGGAGTTATACAGAGTGTTTGACGACGAGACGAAAGGACAAATCCCTCGAATTCTTCAGGCTAGGCAATGGGGGATTCGCCTCGATTTTCCCCGCCTCGGTGGCATTGAGTGTGTGTTGTGGCTGGATTCGAACTCGGGTCGGCTGACTGCGAAGCGCGGACGTTTCCAATGGGCCCCATTGGAAACTTGTGTTGGAAACATATCTTTTTATGTTAGTTTGTAATTCAATTCCCTTATTTCTTAGTGGTATTACAGATAAATAACGATTTCTTTAAATTTAACCAAAAGGGATATATAGTCTGAGGTCTGAGGCTTAGGGGGTGAGTTCTGCCGGTGCAAATACAGTAGGAACGTGCTGAGCCATATTTTTTTAAATCTAAATTGCAGAGTTGAAAGTTGACGACCAATTCAAGCACTTGTGGTTAGTCTTGTAGTTATAGTTGTTAAAGACAGAAATGAAAGGGAAGGTTGTAAGAAAATATCAAAAGATATTTATACTTAGTATGCAGTATGCACTACGTACCACGCACGACAGTTTAGATCGGTATCATGTACAAGTACCTAAGTGGACCGTTAGCGTGGTGATTATAGGTTATTATAAGAGGAGGAGGCTTGTTGAATATGTTCTTCTTTCAAAAATGCAATTTTGCAATTGCATATTGCATCCTGAATCCTGAGTCAGCCTGAGTGATGTGAGAAAACGAGTTTTGCTCCAAGGATATGTATCTGACCCCAATTTTTGTTTGACCGTATGTGTTAGAATGCTTCCACTGTCGGTGTTTCCTGATTTTCCGTCCGCCCGAATCGAGTTACCTTTCTTGTTATTGTCTTTGTTAGTTAGTTTTACAGTATTTTGATTTGTCTATGTCTATATGTATTCGTCATTGTGTAGTCTAGCGATATATCAGTTTACTCTTCGCTTGTCAGAGACGAAAGGAAGTTGCGAAACCTTATGTGTGAAATGTGCGCAAGCCAGCGCACTTGTAGTTATAGTTTGCATTTTTATGCCTAGGGTCTCTCTCCAGTCAGTTGCTATTTTAAGTTCATATGCTCATTTTCATTAATCACCTCGAAGACTGGGTTAAATTTGTTAAATCTATAGTCGTGCTGAGGATTAAAACATGAAAAATGAAACCTCACAAACTCACAATGGATTAATTTAGAAACTGTGTCCGGATTTGACGTACTTGCAGATTTTGGGAATTAGGGGAATTTCTTGGCTAAGAATACACTCAGAGTGTGAGTGCAAAGAGAAGGATTATCGGATGGCGATTGTAGAGTAGTGAAAAATACAAGGAAGAAGTTGGTTTGTTCTGAATATGTATGTGAGTCGGAGTATGGTATGGTAATTATGCAGCATAGAGAAAAATTGTGCCAGTGGTGCGGTGCGTAAATTGAGAAAAGTGGAAAGGTGTCATTCCAATACGCACGCTTCCTTTCTTTTCCAATGTGTGTGTGTGTGTGTGTGTGTGTGTGTGTGTGTGTGTGTGTGTGTGTGTGTGTGTGTGTGTGTCTGTGTGTGTGTCTGTGTGTGTGTGTGTGTGTGTGTGGTGTGTGTGTGGACTTGAGCATTGTGTAATTGTCTAGTATCGTTTTTAAAACAACATTGAATACCAGTTGGTGTATCTTGGTAATACGAACGCTGGTATTTGATTTGCTGGTTATTTTCTGTACATACATAGAACATGAGAGGTAGGATGTTCGCCTTGTGTGTTCTTTGTGTTTAGAGCTTTTTGTTCCGATATTCAGGAAGTAGACTCCTTTAATCCAGAGATCTGTATTAGTCGGATGCAAAATGTCAGATTGTATTATCACATCAATCACATGGCTTATGAATGATAACAGTAATTCAAAATGAAGTGATGTATTGTTGGTGAGCTGTCAATTCTAAGAATTGTGTAGTGAACTGGGTTTGAAGGAGGAACTGATCTATTTAGGTCTTCTGTATTTATGTGTCACGGCTTTTTTTTTGACCTGTTGTTGTACTCATGACTTGGATTTAATTTAAGTTACGCAAATGTAAATCACTAATCCGTGACTGGTTTTTTTCCGTTTGGTAGTGTTTTGTAAGGAATAGCACGTGGAGATGGTGATAATTTAGTGCAATTGAACTGGCTACTGGAGGAATGAACTTTTCAAAATAGAGTAAGAAACAGGAACACGATTATATTTTTGTATAAGTTGAAATTTTTATATGAATCTGCCGCAAGTAATTTCGAGATAGTGCGAATTACTGTAGGTAAGCGCAACGGATAGAGGACATTATCTAGAATGGAGTAAATAATCGTATAAGAGAGCACGAATTCCTAAACCTGTATGGAATAACACAGAAGCATAGCATTGGTTCATCACACTAACTGAGTGTTTATCCTTTAGCGACAGTGATGAGAGCCTCCTGGTGAAAATTGGCGATTCAAATTGACAACTGATAAACTAATTACGATAATATTAGTACCGAATTTCAGGATGGTCGATGTGGTGCAGAGCAATTATCGTGTATGGCTGCCAGAAATTGAACAAGCAATTGCGGATGCCAGCTTTGTGGGTGAGACTTTTGAAGAATTGTTAGTTTATGAAAACGAGTCGCAATCTAGTGAGTATGGACGGTTTTCTTGTGGGAAGTTGCTTGCGTCACTTTCGTTAACTTTCGTATATTGTTTGGCAAAGGAAGGGTTTTAACGAGGACGTTTAGTCGTTTAATGTTTTTTTTTCAGCTATTGACTTTGAATTTCTCGGCGTACCAACCGTTGACGACTCTGTGTCATTATTTGATACGCCCGATGAGCGGTTAGTTTTTTTAAACCTTTATACCATAGAAAATAATCGCGGTGCATGCGAGCCATAGTAACGATACACCATTTACGAGAATTGAGAATATAGTTTGTAGTCTAACTACGTATTCAGTATTCTCAACAATCTAAAATTCTCTCAGCTGAAATATCATTTGGGGAAGACCGGTGGTACGGTGGCTACCTAATAGTAATATACCTGCGGCTAATTTATAATTTTCAAAGTGCAACCTAATCTAGGCCGGCGTTGGTCGGTTAATAGAAGGAACTACAACTTAATTTCAGAAGTTCAGTTGTATTTTTTTGTCTCTAAGGGCGCGTTTAAGATGGCCGAAAGAAAGAAAAAAATGCGTTTTCGGCCGTTCAGGTTGGCCGAAAAGAAAATTTTTAATACTAAGGGAAAATGAAAAAATACAGTAATTTTTTTCGGGTTTTGTCTGCGCCTCTTGTTTTTGCATTGTCTTTCAAACGTTTTCTTTTCGCCCAACCTGAACGGCCGAAAACGCATTTTTTTTCTTTCTTTCGGCCATCTTAAACGCGCCCTTATGAACTGTTTTCAGTTATGCAAAGACGGCGGCGTGTGTTCGAAAGTTCCCGCCATGTCAGATGGGAATTGCCTGCTTCCGAGAAAGCCCCCATGGCGAACAGTGAGTTTTACAGCTACAGTAATACAATTTTGAAAGCTATGCTATGAATGTTAGAGAAGTTTATATCGTGCAAGGTCAGTTTTTGTTCTCTCTGTTCAGTAGTAAATATTACGGCATTGACACATGCTCGATTATGTAGTTTGTAGGTTTGTAATAAATAGCTCCGATTCTGAGGAAAGTGTCACACTTCTTTCTTTTGCCCCCTTTTCGAGTGGGAGTGTAGTTCTTTTAGAGGTGCTCCATGGCATAAACTCGTTGACGCTCTGACCGACGAAACCACCATCCGAATTAGCATATTGCATAAATTTAGACGGTGGTCTTGAGCTCGTAGCAATACCACCGTCGGGATTAGAATATTACGTATGGTGAAAATCAGAAACGTATCGTAAAGAGCTACAAATTTCAGAAACACTACACATCTTTGGATGGTGGTTTTGAGCTTTTCCCGACGAGTTTTATGCCCTGAGGTGCTCCCGTTTTTTAGGAAGTTGAGGACTAAGTTAGGACAAGACTAAATTAGCATACAGTACTCTGGTTTCGACCTTATTTTCTTTGCAGCTACGAAGTGGAAGTGTTCTCACTGGCTGTCTTCAAACGACTCGCCAAGAAGGTCTTCAGTTTCTCTTTACCGGCGCTCAAGTTCCTCTCCAAACATAATTTTGATTTTAATAAGGTCGGTGTTTTTTTTTCTTGACGAAAGTCCGTGTTTCAGACAAGTTGTTTATTTGGGAAAGTCCTTGTGTGGTTAGTTGTGGTATTTTGTAGCAGTTGTTGTGTGCATTGGTTATTGTAGATGCAATTTCTTTGCCTGTATTTGCTGAACGACAAGGTGATTCTGTGATAATTCTCCGGTGTAGTTGATGACTATTGACTAAAAGCACGCACTAATTAAAGATTAGCACCTAATTACCTACCAATATATCCACCCTTGCGGGTTATTGTGGTCTTGTTTGACTTTTAGATTTCCTAAATTCCCTATTGACGGATCGCGACCGGGTTATAAATCCCAACGACATTTGCTATTAGCTCATCAGCTCATAAACCCCAGTTATCCCCTAATTTGGCTAGGTATTATGTTTAATTGTCACCTTCGCAGGCTCATTATTTGTTAAATATGATGTTTGTTTGTTCTAAATTTGGCTTTACACCGTCAGGTGCTTTGATCTACAATGATGATTGATGATTGGGATTTATAATTATTGTTTGTCAATTTTTGAGTCGTTATCTTATAAGCTGGGATGGGATAAAAGGGCTATGGCTATTATGTGCCGAATTTGCCCAAAATTACTACTTATTGCGTGAACAGCTTGTGATGCTAGAATTCCGTGCTAAATCCTATTAATGGTTGCGCTCGTTTACAATCTATTCATGTTTATTACAGTCGATTGTTTTTAGTTTATTGCCGAGGGAATCACCTATGCGAATCGAACAGAAGTTGCGAAGTTGAAGAAGGAGTTACTTTCCGGAGATATTGATTTTGAGTAGGTTTTATTTTTTTTTCATAAATCTGGTCCTGGGCATAAGTCTGTGTAAAATTACGAGACAACCTGTCAACCTTCTCCTAGCTAGAGGCTATTAGCTATTACAACTTTATATGGTTCACTGCTAGAGTACGTAATGACTCTCAACTAGTCGAATGCAATTTATGCAGCGAAATTATAACCTATCATAAATTGTTGTTAACTGTAGATGTGTCCTGTTTAGCAATTAACTTGGCAGGACAGCGAAGAGCGCTTTTCCTCAAGAACTGTAAGAGCGTACATTGTACATAAGAAGTACCATAACCACATTACCAGTGGCAATAATAATTCTTCTTTGGGGGGATTATTATACCCCTGCAAAGTCGGTTAACACACCTCCACCTTTTTATTAAATCGGATTTTTTTAAACATTGTTAGCACATAAGATGGATGGGATGGGATATTTCGGATTCGTAAGGATATTTGGCAGATAAGCGGGGAGATTTGTTTATATCCAAATCCAAATCCAATGTTGAAGTTGAGATGGATTCTGTTTTTCTTACAATTAGATTCCGTTTGTCTATTTAGGATTACGTAACCGTCTGGAGAATGAAGGTTTAGAGTTGGTTTTCGACCAGCTAGGTTGACAAGTTTGTGAAAGTTGATAACTGATTATAGTACTTTAGTCATTTAGAACATGTTTCTCTAGAAAAGTACTTTGCTGCTTAAAGGGACGCGGTCACCGTTTTGGCCCTTATGTATACTTTGTGTTTTTATTGTCTTCATTATTTATAACACATAGTGTTGGGAAAATATCTTGCAAGAAACGCGGCAACAGCGAGTAAAATGATGACGAAAAATTTTGTCCTCGCTCCAATACGCACCGTAACCCTAGTAATTGTCTAGCACATGGCCGTGCTGATAATGACTCGACGAACATTCTTCCACTAATTAATCGGTCGAATACCTCACGGGGACCTTGGATCTGACGCAACTTTTTTAATCAATGAATTTCTCTCCGAAAACAGCGTTTTTCGTCGGATTTTTTCCAACACTATGTTTTTCATACTGTGCAGTTAATAAAAACACAAAGTATACATAAGGGTCAAAACGGTGACCGCGTCCCTTTAAGTAGCCCGTAGTCCTGAGGCCATATTCACCACTCCCATTCCCTGGGGGAAATAGTCCCTGGGACAGAAAATAGGGCTCTACTGTGAGAGACGCAGATAAAAAGACTTTGAAGTCCCCATGGGGAATTGAGTGGTGAAAATCGTTGGTTCTCTTTTTAAACGAATTTCGTTTCAGTGTCTTCGCCGATGGTCTCGAACACAGAATACACATGCTGAAACTTCGACTGCTCGAAGAAGCTAGAGAATCGGTGAGTTGGAAGATTTGCGTGCTATTATTTATTCTCCTAAACTTGGTTGTCATTCGTTGGTCATTGGGTTATTAGTCATTACGCCATTATGAAATGTGGTTGTGCAACTAGAGGCTCTACGTTTTATATTTTTGTTTTCTAGTAGTCTTCTTGGCTATTTGCCGCTTTGTCAGTTATGATTGTTTTGTTTTGTATGGGACAGTATGGGACAGTATGTGTCGTTTTGAAATACGAACACTATGCTCTTGTATCTCTCTTTCCCATCCTACGCCGTAGTAAGCTGGGATTGTAGCTTGGTAGTGCAGCTTTACGGAAGCTATTCGAATGAGCGGAATTAGTAACTTACTCGATTGAAACTTCTCAACTATAAACTGTGGATTTTCGAGTGGTAATAGGATAACTTGGTTAGTTTTGTTTGTAAACCGTTCAAGATTTTTGATCAGCTAGCTTGTCTTATTGTTAGGTAGTAAGTTTTAGTGCGAGGTGAGCAATACTGCTTAGTTCGTATTCGTAGTTTTGTGTATCCTACTGAGGAATAATAGTTTTTGAACTCGGAATCTATTTGTAAAGGGGCGAATCGTTGGACAGCTAGGTTCATTTATCAACTAGTATGATGTACAACTTTTGAAGCGCACACGATTGTGTACAGTGGTGAAGTTCCAAGGAAAGTTGGGATCTCCCATAATTGTATAAAATATTAGTTTTATTATTTGAAAAGTAATATATGGCTGAAAAATTGACGTTGGATTGGGTAGCGGAGATTTGAGTCGTACCGCGTCTCCTTGATGTATCAGGCTACTGCGTTAAAGGGATATAACGGCCGGTTCTTGAAACGTACGTTGGGCCTGAGACATCTGTATTTCCGTATATTGTGTGCAAATAAATATGATTATGGTAAAAAAAGCGAAGTTATTTACATACCCGCACATGGGAATACCTCGGGAAACGTATATTTCGAAGTCGGCTCCGACCTTATACCGCCACGCCGCCACCACGCTATCCGACACGACACTCCGCGTTTTTTGGTCAGCACCCTTTGGCGTGGCCCAGCCTTGTATTGACTATAATTTCTGAAAGTCTTCCTCTTAGGTGACAAGCACGGACGACATGGCGCTCAGAAAACAGACCGGACGTCGACATCGAATATCGGAAGGAGTGGCTTCTGGAAGTGGCCGTGGTCCCCCGGGAACACTTCACCTACTAAGACCCATATTGATTGAATTGTGCCCGGTGAGAAAGAGCGAATGTACGACGGAGAGTGAGGGGTGAGTGGAGATTAGATTTCAGTTATTGTTATTGCTCGGTTTGGAATTTCATTTTGCCTACTCACTAGAGAACAAGGCTATATAAACATATTCTGAAGCCGTATTCACCAACACGCAGGGGCCCTCCCTGGCCTCTACAGGGAGCTAAAGAGAGCAGAAGTATTCGTGATCGTGAGCCTAGGGAGGGCTCCCTGTGTGCTGGTGAGTACGGCCTCTGTTCCTAGTGGTTTCTAAGTCAGTTGAGTAGACTGTATAGAGCCGGCTGAACATCACTCACCCGGGTTGTTTTGCATTCTTTTCTAGGTATTATCGTAAAATCGTAACTGTGGCCTTAAATTGTAGACCGGCTGAACCATTGTGGGACCGTGAGTTGACCTCGGTGGAGGCTGCAGTTGTGGTCTATGTGCTAAGCGAGGAACACCCGAACTGCGACTTTCAGTTTGATCACTCGAGAACCATGGTTAGCTATGATTTATCGTCCGTGTTTATTTAGCCCCGCCTATGTGGGTGGCGGATACTCGTAGTCGTGAACTTGGCAACTTCTTTAGTATTTCTTTGGAATAGTTTCAATTGGGAGCTCTTAGTATGTTTGACAAAGTCTGCGTTCGTTTGTAGCCTAACTTCCTTTGTTTCAGCTGTACTGTGCCGAGCAGCCGCTCATGTTTCGAGTTATGAAAGACAATGGGAAGAGGGCGAAGACTGCTTTGAAAAAGTGAGTTTTTATTATTATCATTTTTTTCTATTATCTCTTTGTTATGTTTGTATCTGATAAGCTTATTAGTGTATTTCGGAACTGATAAAAAGAACTCAAGTATACAGTATACGACTAAACCTTTAGGCTATTAGTTAACTTATTTTCCAGCCTCCTGAACGAATTGTATGGATTGTCGTTGATAGTGCACACGATTGCCGAGAAGAAAGTGGTGAGCTAGTTATTATTTATTAATTGTTAATTGTTGCTAGTTATTAATTGTTAATTGTTGCTAGTTATTCTTATTAATTGTTAATTCTTTTATCGGTGTTAGGTAGTAGTTACTAGTTACCATTTACCACCCCCGCCCGGCACTTATATGAGAACTTTCACGATCGCCCGGAGTTATGCGATTGTCGCGAAATATTAAACTTAAACTGGCGGTGAACAATTTACTTCTCATGCTTAGTAGTTACCCGTTCCCAGTGTCTGACTCACTGCGCACAAAATAAAATTTCAATTACAAATTGCTTTAGCCATTTCTGTGGAGGTGTTTGAGCGTCCCAGCCAGTTGTACGGTAGAACTGAAGCCCGGTTCGCACATTTCCTATAATATACCTGTATTAATTTCAGCCTTTAGTCGCGCACAACTCTTTTCTGGATCTTATGTATTTATATCACTGCTTTGAAGCTGATCTGCCTGGTTGGTTATTTTTTATTTGCTAAAAAAAAAAAAAAAAAAAAAAAAAAAAAAAAAAAAAAAAAAAAAAAAAAAAAAAAAAAAAAAGAGAGAGAGAGGGGGGGGGGAGGGAGGAGAGAGAGAGAGAAAGATGCACAGAGGTGAACATAGAGGTATCTCTTTAGGATCATATGCCGCATTCAAGAAGGACGTGCACACAATGTTTCCAACAGTAATCGACACAAAGGTTCTGGCCGGAACGGTACAAAACGTGAGTAAACTTTGAACACCTTTAAGCCTTTAACAAATACAATCAAGGAATCAAGTTGAATTCTTAATGAGTTTGTCTTGTGCTGCGGGCTGAAATGATGTACTGTGTTTATTAGTAACAACACTTCTTTATTAGTTCGTACGTTTATTGGCTAGATTCGGAGTGTAATATTTCCAAAATTTCAATTAAAGCTTTTTTATCAAAAAGATGAAAGATGAAAGGTTAGAATTTTCCCACGTATCCAAAAAAGGTACCTCTTAAATCTGAGAGAACGTTTCTGTGTGCGCGGCTGTCAGTAAGCAAAACTATGCAAATAAAAATGACGGAAGGGATATTTGAATTTGAACACGTGCTTGTCTCTTTGTCAAGGGAAGCGTACTATACAGATGACTATGACACCATGAGAATATGATGCCATCTTCTTACGAGATTTTTGAACCGGTAGAAACGTGACGATTTTTATTTTCAGAAATTGAACGAACACGGCGTTTCTGATCTTTCTTTACAGACGCTTGGCAGCTACTTTGATTCGTATGTTTTACTTTTTTACTTTTCTTTATTAGTTTAAAGCGAAATGCTAGCCCCTTTGGAACATTTGCATATGATAAGCAAATCCTACGTATCCTATGCTAATTTTGTACGACCGTCCACGGCAATCGTACAAAATTAACATAGGATACATAGGAGTTGCTTATCATATGCAAATTTTCCAAAGAGGCTAGCATTTGGCTTTAATGGAAGTGTCGGAAATTATTTGGTCACTGTCACAAAGTGTATGTTTCCGGTAGTAGGTATATGTTGGAGTTTATTGGAAAGAAGTTTAGTGATGGCTTTTCGTTTCTGTGTGATTATTATGTATTGTTTCAGGCCTTCTTGTGGTCAGATATTGCCTTTTCTAACACCAGAAATCAATGGTGGAGCGCATTCGCAAGGAGTTTTTACAGGTACTTTTTCATCGCTTTAACCGTTTTTCTTGATTTTTCCTTCTTTCTCGGTCTGTATTAGATCATGCGAATTTGAATAGGTCTCACTGGCTACTGTCAAATTTTTGGGGAAATATGAGCAAGACGGAAAAAGAACGATATTTGATTTCTGTTTCCGGAAGGTGTAGTAGTGTTTCGACAAATGATATATTTTTGCATATTGCCCAGAATCCTTTGTTGCAATGTTTAATTGATTTTTCTAGAGGGCGAACACTATCATAACGCAGCATTTGATGCTTTAATTACTGGAGAAGTGTTCATAAAGCTGGCCTATTTGTACGCGTATACAAGGTTGGTGCTGCTTTAGTTTTTCTTGAGATTGCTATGTTTTATTATTATCTTTATTGGTTGTTGAGTTGACTGCTGTGATTGCATTTTTTTGATATTATTTTTTGTCCTCTGGCTGGGCAGAACAATTCACGTGTGTATACAAATAATTTATTAAATTAGGGAAGCATGTTAAATAATGAAGAACAAGGTAGCTATTGTAGCAATGGCGTAATGGTGGGTGTACTGAGTGTACTCGACGCATAAATATTAGGAAAAGAATATCAAAATAAATAATTTGATCTGGGGGGGCCACCAGTTTTGGGGCTCTTTTTGGTTTGATCGATTTGAGTTTCTGTCGATTAGTCTCAAGTCTAGAGATTCTTCTTGTCGTCAGTGCCAAGCTCGTAGACGGGTTCGGGCAGTTCGTGTTCCTTGTTGTTATTGCCTTGCTTGTCGGTGGAGCCAGTCTCATCGACCTGAGAAAATTGGATTTTAGTGTTTGTTGGGCCTTAGGTAAGGGAAAGACACAATGTACTGGTAATGTAATATGAGAAGCTTTAAATGTATTTTGTCGAGCAGATTGCCCAAAGCGAGTTCAGGGAACTTAGCTGTATTAATACTAGTGGATTACTCTGCTTGTTGACTTTATTTGTCAGAGATTAGTGTGAAATTCTACGTTGTGAGTGTTGTAATAAGGTGTCACCTTGGTCGCGACGTTCTCCTCGGTGACGGTGACCTGGGCAGCCTCGGGAAGGGCGGGCATTTCAGTGGCGGCGAACATCCTAAACATAGGAAAGTGAATAACTTGGATGGCACTTTTTGTCAGTTGCTGCGTTCTCAACTGTGTGATTCGTTGTGCTTCATGAAATCTGTAACCATCGTCGATTGCTCTAGTTTCCGATGAAATTATTGGTGAACCTACTTGGCTTCCTGCTCCATCTTGTTGGCGAGCTTGACCTTCAGGTTCTGAAGGGCACGACGCTTGCGTCCTCCTCCGCATCCGCAGCAACCGCATCCGCCGCAGCAGCAGCTGAAAGGCGTTTTGATTATTGAAGAAGCTTAAAGCTCCAAGTAGTGAAACGTTGTCAAGTGTGGTACAAAGGTTTTGAGGGAAGGGACATTTACCAAGGACGGCAGCAGCAGCATCTGCAGCAGCAACATCTGCAGCAACAACAACAACATCTGCAACAGCAGCAGCGGCAACATTGACAGCAGCATCTAAAAATGGAAGGTTTATTTCCAAGAGAGGAAGTGGGTTAAAAGTTGCTTCTTCGTGTACATACGGCGTTATAGCTTTAAGATTGCATTGCAGTGATCTAAAGGGGCAAGTGCGTAGTTGATTTTCATTTCGCATAGGGTAGAGTACGGGGTTGAAATTGATTCGAATAACACATAGTTTGTGGTATTGTAACATATACATGTTCATGTTCGTGTCGATATTGCTCGATATTCGATCGATATTGCTTTGGATGTTGCCATGTTGGCAATGAAACTCACGGTCTGCAGCAACAGCATCCGCATCCGCCTTGTCTCTTCACTCGGACTCCATGCTCATCGACCTCGCTGAGTGTGTCAATGGCTGTTGTGCTGCTGGCAACTTCGGCCACCTCTCCGGCGTCGACCACAGCGACCGCGGTGGTGTCCTCATTGGAACGGTTGATTGGGGAGCACTGAAGGAGGTAGAGTGGGTTAGGGTTTAGGGTAACGCGGCTCGACAATACTAGACTGCGAAAGTCAGAATTCTCTGAAATGTGGATTGTTTTGTTGTTCGAATGGTGATTTGCTCCTTCTATACTTGATAAGTCTTTCGTCAGAGTGTTGGAGAAATATTATATGGAGAATGATTCTTAATTGGGTAGTTCTGTCTAATTATCTCATTCTTGTTTCTTATCGGTGTCCTTATTATTAGGAATAAGAATTTAAGAATCCTCTACTATTTTAGACTTGAGCTTTACTTGAACGTACGCGTATCCTGAACAGTTCAGTGTTTATGCCAGTTATGCTAAGTGAAAATGAAAAGTATTGGAAGGATCGTACCTTGCATGCAGCGATAAGGGCGATAATTGCAAAGCAGAATGTGGTAGTGCGGCTCATCTTTCTGCTGCTTGGTGGTTGTTGTTGTTGTGCTTATTAAAGAAGATGCGGATGCCGTGCTCTTGCCCCGCGCTCGGCTTTTATATACGGCATATCCGTGCGCTCGTCACGGATGTCCGGGCACGCGCGCATCTTAGACGTGCGCGCCGTCGCGCGTCACAGATGTCCGCGCAGCGCACGCGGACAGGGACGTGTGTTTGCGCTTCCGGAATCCTATGTCTGACACGTGCGCTGAGGATTAATGATGGACTTTGATGCTTAAGTTAGACATTGTATAGAAGAGTCACTACACTATTCTACTATTCATTTGTTTTGTGCACCACATTTTGGAAAAGAAGAGGCCCAACATTGGTTTCAAAAACCGGCCGGTATTTCGGATTAACATCATGTCAGCTTCTAAGGGTCTTTTTCGCATCCAGTTTCGCGCATACATGTGTTTCAGTCATTATTCTTTAGTACTTTTTGTTGCCAGCTGGGTCAAACGAATGTTATTTAATCCCCATGTAAATGATAAAGAATCAGAATCAGGACGTTGCATAGTATTAAAACGAATTCATTGTAGAAAAACGAAGTCATCTTTTTAATACTTTGTAACATCCTGATTCTTTATCACTTACATGGATTATATATTTTTCGTGGGAAATGTTATTTATTACATATAACAGTTGTTTAGTAAGAAGTTTCATGTACACATTGCGTTTTTATGCTTTGTATATTGGCGTGTTTCAATAGCTAGGTATATAGGGCAAATGAAGACAGTGTAATTCGATTCTTTCTTCTATTACGTAAAAAAAAGAGGACATAAATGCAAAGGAGGGAAAAACGCACACAACTAGACACATTAAAGACTGTATATATTATTATTATTATTATTATTATTATTATTATTATTTTTTTTACATTTTCAGAAGTGCGGGCCAAGCGGATTTCTCCCAACTATGGCCCTACGTAAATTGATCTTTGCCAGTCGAGGAGAAGTGGGGAATAGGATTCCGCTTCCGCTCATTGATTCTCTATATGCGGATTTGGTTAGTTTCCGTTTTCTACTGCTTTAGATTACTGTAGTCTGGAATATAACTGTATTCTATTGACTTTTGTAGTCGGCGTGTTTGTGGCTACCGTATTCTACGGTAGTTGTTTTTAGTGCGTGTTTATGCGCAATGATATGGATTGTGCGATAAGAGTGACATCAAATTCAGTGTTTTCTTTCATACATAAACGAATATTTCCCTGGATGGATCAGTGTGTTTTGTGAACTATTTGACCATTACTTAAATCAATGTTTATTGTATACTCAATTTGATTGATAATTGTAGACGAAGGAAGAGGACCCGGTTGGCAATCGGCCAGATATTGTGCGAGTCCTACCACGGAGAAAGCTACCGACGTGGTTACCCTCATGGGCACTACGTGGCAACGCACACAAGATTTGCCTCTTGATTCACGAAAGGCTGGTGCCAGAGCCGGAGGTTAGTTAATTACGCAACCCTAATTGGGCATATTCCCCCTACATAGGTTTCCTCAACTTTTATCTCCCTTTTCCGATGAAGCCTTTGATTTTCTCCGTAAGTCCGTATGCACGGTCTTTCAGGCTTAGAGAGTTGTTTACAAGTGTCTTTTTGCAGGCGTCAGAGAAATCGGCACGCGACTTCCGCGACGCGATTCGCATGCGATTTGGAGGACATCGCGTTGACGCGCGACGCTCCGATGACGGGAAGGCGGTGCTGGTGGCGACAAACACGCCCACTACGTGAGTGGGCAAATTGCGTTTGTTACGGGAGTATTCGAAAATGGGAAAGCTGCGTCAAACATACAGTAGTCACTAAATTGTCAAATAACTATGCAAAATATGATGGATTGTAAAATTGAGAGGATGGGTGGACTATGACTTCCAATACTGAAACATATGATCAATAATTTAATCGCAGAAGGACTAATGTGGAGACTACATGGAATATTAACAACTAGATAAGTACAAGTTTTGGTCTCTCAATGTTTGACAGGGTCCTTGATAAGTTTTCTAATTGTGATGAGTTTAGGTTCGTTAAAATGTGCTCGTGGGTTTGTCTAAACGCCGACTACCGCCTGGAGCCGGTACTAGAGCAGAAGACTTTCGATGAAAAGTTGTTACATGCTGGAAACGGAAAGAACAAGAAGAAGAAAAGAAGAGTAAGGGAGAAGGGTCCCACGGCCAAGATGAGAATACTGTCCATTGTGAGGTCGAGGATTTTATGGCCAGGTGGGGGGCTTTTTCTGAGTTATATATGGTTTATTGGAAGACAATAAATAATAACAAGAAAGAGCATGCATGTAATATGGACAACTAATGTCAAATTCAACCAACAGGAACCCTAAGACACGGCGCTTCACAACGCACGTTCTATGAGCGAAATGGTGAAAGAGCCACCAACGCTAACTTTAACTGCGCGCCGCGAAAGTGTGGCGAGTGCGCGGCGACTGGACCGCGTATTGTGGCTTCATGGTTTATTCTGTGCGAAGGGTTGGGCTGTAACGCACACAACCCGTGTTCGGTGGCCCAGTAGAGAGAATAATATTAATAATAATAAGAATAATAATTTTCGTATTTTTAGTGTCTCACTTGCTGGAGGTACTGTGGTTGCTGCTCTGCTGACCACGAAGTTTTTCGGAAAATTGCAGATTTTGAGGTGAATATGAGCATAGAGCTAGTTCTCTTGTTTCTCAAGCATCCTCTCTTGAGTTGAGGTGAATGTTTCATAAAGGTCGTAGTAGTCTGTGCCTCTTTGAGTTTATCTTTGTAACTTGAAGCAGTAGCGCCTTCTGTAGTCAACATCAGTAGTTTTCATTATACCCGGGTGAATGTGAATACCACTTTATTCAGACATACAATCATCACACATAGACTTAAGCATGTAGAATCCAGGGTCCCGTTTGGAAGAGTTAGATTTTTTGTTGTTGTTTCAAAACTGTGCCTGAAGACTAAATGATTCGAGCATAGGTACATTTAGAAACAGAAAGTTGGCTATTTTGCTAAAATGGTTAATGCCAACTGTGTTTTTGCGGGTGTCATACATATTTAATACCTTCTTATTTGGTTTGTTGAGCTGTGATTCAGTATTGTCCCACATTTCAATCGTATTATTTTGGCTAGATTTCTTCAAATTGGTGTATTTATTTATTTACTAAACCAGCCGTTCGAAGAGCCCTACGGGCTCTTCTCCGACTGGAGGAATCGGCCTTCGGCCGATTGTTACCCTATTTAAAACATACACACGTCTACAAAGTCATTTATGATTGGGAAAACGTAGAGTATGAGTCTAGATAGTCAGTCGACTAATGGTTATGGTGTCATGCAAATTTGCCATTGAAGGTGCTATATGTAGAGCAGATTGTTAGCCTTATGATAAGCTAGCATAGCTCAACCGGTAGAGCGTTGGACTGTGAATAGAGAGATTGTGCGCCTCTGTGGGTTCGAATCTCGCCAGCGACAAAGATTTTGTATGCTCTGTCTATCGAAGAATTTTCTTTATGAAGGGATTTCGTTGTGCACATAAAAACAAACCCGTGACAAACTCTTCTCCTTTATATAATAAGATAACCCTGCGCATGCCTACTGGTTTATTTTATTGTTTTTTTTTACCGTACAACCTTGTCTTATCTGTAAATTAATACTTTCTTATTTTAATTCAAACTGTTACAGTTATTTTCGAGACTAATGCAAGTAATGGAGAGAAATAGAGGTTTGTTAGTTTATTAGTGCACTTTGCGATACTTAAAATAACACGTTTTTATTATTTTGAAGATACTTTTCAAGTCCTTTTTTCTGAGATTTTACAATATGCTCTATTTTTTTTTACTGAATCGGTGTATTTTCCTCGTATTGTACGGTTTTTTCTCTGGTGCAATATAATTTTACAGGTACTGGTTGTTTTTTATTGTTGTGGTTTTTTTATCATTTTTGTGTTATTCTTGATTAACATTTTTCAGTTGGTTATATTCCGGTAATATGTGTAAATAAAGTTTTTTTTACAGACGAGGGTTTCGTTATTCGAGCAACGGATGGGGAAATAGTAAAAAAACGGCGAATTGTGCGCTGTATGTGCGCCTTGAGAGCGCCATTCGTGTGCGAACGGCAGTCTGACAATGTGAATATAAGTTGTTTGACATATGGAGGATTTAGTGAGTTTTGACATTCATAGCCTTTTTTTAGTAGTGATGGTTTGTGTACTGTTCACGTTTTCGTAAGCAATCACAATGAGCTATTTTCCATGGCTCCTCTGACTCTGATATTTGAAGCTATAACTGCATTTTGTGTGTAAGTAAGGTTCCATGATGTGCAGGTAACGCCTAAAAAGACAAAATTTGCATAAAGTACATGGAAGCGCAGTCTCACAACCACGTGCTATACCGCTTTAAAACTGGCCCTCTGCAGTTTCAAGTTTACCATGTCGTTGAAGGTCCATCCCATCCTTTGGTTTTCTTTTCGTTTTTTTTTTGCAAGTTATTTGCTCGTTGAGTGGCAAACTTTTATCATGGGGACAACAAGAGTGCAATACATGACGGGGGGGAAACGACCTTCGCCCCGGGGAGAAAATAGCATGTTCATCGACGAGGAGTCTGACTGCACAAGACCGGGGAGATAGTGTTGTGATCAAAGGACGACTGTGTGGGAGCTCTGGGGAAGATAGCGGGGCGGGTGAGAGGGATTAGAGAAAAGAAGATTGGGAATAGAGATGTAATAGTATGGAAAATGAGAGAGGCGTGCGCGGGAGACTGTTACCCTTTGGTACAGTAGACGGGTCGAAGGGCGGAGGGAAAAACAGTGATTCGAATCAGGGGAAAAGTCCATTCAAATATGATACCCGAATCGTAAATAGTAAGGAGATGTATGTGATGGGTAGGTTAGAGAGTAAGAGGGAGAGAGAGAGATCAAGAGACGTAATTACTGGCTTATTTTTAGTATACGTAGAGTGCTGTGTGCAAAACATGCCGCGTGTGGTAAATAAGGGATCCCTGCTCGTTGGGTACATGCATATTTCAAAAGCTTTTGGTTTTTAGTCAAAGAAAACAACAGCAAGCAATGTTTTTTGAGAAAAAAATGTAGAATGATTTAATGATTTTGTCATGGAAGCTGAGAAATTGACTTTCGAACGTGGAGCACAGGGAGTGAAGTGTTTGAACTGATGTTTCCGAGAAATAGATATAAAATACTTCGAGTTATTAGTTAGTATACCTCCATCCAGATTCAGCACTACTACTCTCTCGAGGAAATAATTCCCTGGGGACAGAACATAACATAGTGTGGAAAATACCTGCTCCTGCTCACAAGGGGTCGGCAACACCGTAAGGTGAGCGATTGGAAATCGCACCTCATGGGTAAAGAAAGTATGGTGAATAAGAGTAAAACATGTATGTAAAATTTTCTGTGGTCATCTGGGAATGGTAATGGGAACTCGTAGTGCTTAAGGTAAAAAGGTGCCTTATCACATGCTTCCTGAAGCAAGTAATCATCAGTTCGGTAGTGTAGAGGGTGAGTTCTCATCTATGGTCGTGATGACCAAGGTTCAATTCCCACCAGGAATGGTTTTTTTTTGGACTTTTAAAATGGGAGGTAGTTCCAGATGTTTCAAAAGCATAATTGATTTGAATGAATTTGTTTTCAATGTTTTTTTTTTGTTCTTTTAATCAAACATATGAGGAAATGGTTCTGTATATACTATACAGAGCGATAAAAAATATACAGGGCGATAAATACCAAAAAAGCAAGTCATATGGATTGAATGTTTCATACAGGATACGTTTTACGGTATATTGATTTTCGCAATCATATTTTCTAGCCCTTTTTTGAAGTAATTCTAACCAACATGTGGCAAGCCAGACAAAAATTTGCACCAAAATATAGAAACCACTCGACAAACAGAAAAAAAAGAGAAAAAAAAAAAAAAAAAAAAAAAAAAAAAAAAAAAAAAACAAAAAAACGAAAAGGATACGTTTGAAAAAATCAATTCATTCAAATCAATTATGCTTTTGAAACATCTGGAACTACCTCCCATGGAAAAGTCCAAAAAAAAAACCATTCCGGTAACATGGTCATCACGACCATAGAAGAGAACTCACCCTCTACACTACCGAACTGATGATTACTTGTTTCAGGAAGCATGTGATAAGGCACCTTTTTACCTTAAGCACTACGAGTTCCCATTACCATTCCCAGACGACCACAGAAAATTTTACATACATGTTTTACTCTTATTCACCATACTTTCTTTACCCATGAGGTGCGATTTCCAATCGCTCACCTTACGGTGTTGCCGACCCCTTGTCAGGGAATTTTGTGTTGAGTATAATAGCTATAGCCGCTTCCATATGACTTGAGCAGAGCCCCATCGTTGTTTCCGTGTACTTCACTTTTAATTAAGCTATATAGCTAAAGCTTTCAACTAGTAAATGACCCTTGTCCATGGTACTAGATGCTACGAAACCTAACATAAAGTGAGTTTCGTCCTGTGAACAAGTTTTTGTTGTTCAATTACCATAGAAGTTGAGGTGGTGAATTCACAAAAATTCTAAGTAATAGATAGTGAGCAACAAACATATTAGTACACGTGTACTATATGCTTGTAGATCAAGGCTTCGTTAGATATTGTCAACAAATAACATACCTACTTAAATCAAGGTCGCGACGCATCAGTGGCCATCACCAATTGCTCGCACACGTTCAGCGTTCACATGGCGCCAAACTGGCTCACAACGTTATTGCGGCAAGGACACCGCGCCGCTAATATTTCCTGAGAAGAAAAATTGCTTTTAATATATTCAAATTGACCTGCATCTCTTGAAGGAGTATACTATTTCTTGCCTTCTCTGACAACCTATATATATATAAATATATATAATATGAACTGGTACATTGTTCTCATTAATTATTTACAAAGAAATTCCATGTTCAATAGTTCTATTCGTTTCTTTACATTCTCTCACAATATATAAATTGTGTCGCTCTCTATGTTCTGCCTCGGCTGCTCGTCTGGCGCTCTGACTGGACTTTGCCCCCACCCGTGGACTCTGGGAGAAAACCCGCCCTAGACGCAATCCACGAGCACAGCACAAGAGCCATGCTGCCTAGCTGGACGCCTGCCAGCCCGGCACGTTGTTGACTGTATACGGTAGTTTATCAACGGGTTATCATCGTCCAACTCGTATCACATGATATTGTAGACTTCATAGATCGTATACATACAGTATACTTGCCACCGGCTCTGGTAACCTTGTTAGTTCTTTAGATCACATACCGTATGCTTGATGTAGACTAGACTATCCATCTCTATTCTGAGAGAGGTAGAACGTGTAAATATAAATCTAGGCTTATTTAATCTAGGCGTATCTAATCTAACTAGTTTCACTGACGATGTCTAGACAGCTGTAGTGGAGGAGGCGGTGGTGAACGTAGTGGAAATTATTGAGCGAGTTTTTTTATGAGAAGTACCAATCACTTATTTCTTCGCATTCTGCCACAGCTCCATATGACCAGTAATGCTATTCAAATTCTCTCTATGACTCTTGATTGCACGACACAACGTCGAAAGATACAGATTATGCATTTTTCATGGGATTTCTTCATTTGCTTGTCAATTATTCGTGGCATATTATGCTTCATAATACACTACTGTTGCAATAAATATAAGAAATATCCCCGTGTGCTTGTCGAACTTGTCGCTACCATCCAGTAATCTCACATCCTACGCGAAACTCGGCTCTAGGGCCGCACCAGTTGCGTGGGGTGCCGCACGGTGGGGGCGCCGTTAGATCTGCGCTCTCCGAATCGTGCCGTATAGATGCGGCACCTGGACCGAGTTTCCCCAGTGTCTACAGCTTTTGTTATGTATACAGCTTTTGTTATGATATTTGCTTCGTTATAGTATGTTGCTGGATTCAGTATTTCATTACGTACTGTATGTGTTTCAGGCATGTCAAAGTCTCATAAAGTGAGTGCCGATCTACGACTTCGTCACTTTAATCGGAGGCTCGCATTCTACGAGGTAAGAGGCTTTTTTTAGGAACAGGTTCAGCCTGCCAAAGACTTATGCCAGGCTCTGATACAGTACAAGAATTGGAATTATCAGCCGCAATATGCACAAGTGACAGTACTTGGCTTGCACCTGTACGAGTCTGATAAGTTCATTATAACTCCCAGCATACTAGTTCGCACCATACTATTAGGAAGTTTAGTTACCCGGAGGCCGTATCTTCAAACATATATTGGTAGCAATGGCAGCTGTACATAGCATCAACCAAACCACCAAAACTTCCAGACTCCCCGTTTTTGTATGGTACTCTCTCAATTTGCATCTCTTTCCCCTCTCTCACGCGCGCTCTCTCTCTCTCTCTCTCTTTCACACACAGTCTCTCTCTCTCTCTCTCTCTTTTTCACACACAGTCTCTCTCTCTCTCTCTCTGTCTCTCTCGCTCCCTTTTAGTATATTTAGAATACGTACGGGAGAGCTTCCTGAACGGTTGTTCTTGATATATTTCACCTGCGCATTCTTTTGAATGTTTGCGCTTTAGTTTACACCTACTTTAGTTTACTTCAGTAAAGCGCGTGACTTTCTGATAGTCTTTATAAAAAAACCATCATTTTTATAGCACAGCGTCGGGTTTCTGCCTCACATGACTAGACCGTGAAGTTTCTGCATCTTGTAGATCAGCTTCTCTCTCTCTCTCTCTCTCTGTTTTTCTCTCGTTCGCACTTTTTTCCCTCTCTCTCTCTCCCTCTCTCTCCCTCCCTCTCTCTCCCTCTCTCTCTCTTCTGAGCAATCCAATCACGGTTACTCCGTCGCGTACTGATAGTACTAATAAAAACGTCCCCGTCTTTTTTTCCTTGTCTATGATTCCAAAACTGATAGATAAGCTAGGTTAGTGATAAGGCGGGCGACCGATTTATCGGAAGGACGCGAGAAAAACGTGTGCGACCTTTGGAACCGCGAACTACTGAACCAGGGGCACGCGGAAGGAAAGGAAGTCTGGGTTTGGAGAACAGAAAGAATTAAACTGAAAACACGGGACCAGCAGGGCACAGGTCTAGGTCAGGGTCAGACTCGCAATAATATGCTCAGCATTTTCTTTGCAGAAATCAACAGTGAATTTCTCCTGTTTGCAGATACGTAACGTTTGACATGGAAAATAAAATGCACATTCATATATATATATTGAAAAATGATTTTATCGCAAAAAATGCAAAAAATATTTTATCTGAACTGTACCCCTCGACCTTTCGACCCAGCCTGTCGTAAAAGAAAAAGAAAACGAATAAAAACGGCAAAGAAATCTCTTGGTTTTGTTATCTTAACTACCGTATCACGTGGGAAAACAACTGGAATGCTGGATAGTTTAAAAGTTTGGTTGGGGTAACATTTACCGGGGCATAAGTATGCTCCTTCAAGCGCATGGGTAGTATAGACTGATTTAAGCACGAGTAGTACTGGATAATTGAACAAACAATCGTGTACCTTATGAATAACGGTAAAACCAATTGGGGTAAAACAAGGTGCATACAATTATCGAAACCTTTATTAAACAATGAACACTAATACAAACAAACAGTAAAACCAAAGTAGAAAGGACACATAGTGTTCCCAAACAAGAGGACCAGCTACCTAAGAACCAAATTCATACATAGTCAGTATACACTATACCCCTATACGTAATAAAATCAAAAACAATAAGATAAAGCACTCTAAATATAAGGTTACATTATAGTCTCTATCCAATTGAGAATCCGGGCACATTCTAGCTTGGGTTCAACACATTTCTGCCAGTGTTTAATGAGAATTTAAATTTTTAGATCATAACCTCGAATTGTCTTGGTGTCTGGTCTGGTCAGTGTCTGGTCTTATCCTTATCCTGGTGCCAGACTCTTTTAGAGCCAAATTAGCTTTACGAACAAACAAACAAACAAACAAATTATTCTTTCCTTACAGCTCTCGCTCAGAAATGCCGTCTTTCCGCTTACTCCACGGATTCTCGCCTATGCATTCACGCTTCTGACGGCCGCTCATATAATGTCGTTTTCCCCTATCGACCGGCTTGTCGCTCACACTGAACATGTGTTCGCCGGATTACTCGGGTAGGAAATCTTTCCGTAGTGTAGTGGATATCGTCTGTGTTCTAGAGCAGAATGACCCTGGTTCGACCCCGGTGACCAACGCAGCTCGGTTTGAATTGTTTTACTAAATATTTTCAGGTCTTCGCTCCTCCTCTCGATATTCTCTTTCCTGGCCGTCGCTCTGCCCGTCTGCGCTCTTTTCATTATTACCGTACGATTCGGTCTCACACTAATGTTGTACTACAATGGATGGTTGTTTGAGGAGATTGGCAAACCGCCAAGTCTGCCCACCAAGGCTTTCATGGTGGGTTACAGTAAGGCTTATTGGAGAAGACACCCTCCATACATCCCCCGTACATCTTTACATCTTTGTACACCCCCGTACATCCCGTCGGGAAGCCGTACATCCCCGTACATCCCCGTACATCCCGTCGCAATACTGTACACCCTCATACATCCCGTAGCAATACGGTACACCCTCATACATCCCGTGAGGTATACGTACACCCTCATACATCCCGTGGGGTATACGCACATCCTCGTACATCACTTTACACATTTTTTTTGAACATCATTTTTTTAAAGATACATTTTGCACTAGAAAATGTGCAAAATATAAATATAGTGCTCCTAATTTGCTCCTATGTTTTGTTTGAAAATGTCGTATGTATGTGTGCTCCATTTGGCATTGGTCCAGGGCATCATTTTCGTATCCTTACCTGTACAGACTATGCTACTTGGCGGTGAAGTTTCTCTGTATATCTGAATATATAAATATATTTTGAATTGAAGATGCAGAAAACAGGTGTTAGATGGAAACGGGGTTGTGAAGTGATGATCGAAGGAAGCTTCATCGTCTATGATTATGAAAATAAACATGGTTTTTTTTTATTGGAACATTGATAAAATTGGAGCATAGGGTTCTCAGTAAAACAGTTAATGTTTTTTTTTCATAATTTTCATTAGATATTTAGTATATTTATATATTTTTTTTTAAAAAAAATTTTTTTTCTAGTGCAAAATGTAGCCTTAAAAAACATGGTGTTCAAAAAATGTGTAAAGTGATGTACGAGGATGTACGTATACCCCACGGGATGTATGAGGGTGTACGTATACCTCACGGGATGTATGAGGGTGTACCGTATTGCTACGGGATGTATGAGGGTGTACAGTATTGCGACGGGATGTACGGAGATGTACGGGGATGTACGGCTTCCCGACGGGATGTACGGGGGTGTACAAAGATGTACGGATGTACGGGGGATGTATGGAGGGTGTCTTCTCCAATAAGCCTTACAGTAATTATCTGCAGTTCTTGGTTACTGTAAATGGGGTCTTGAAAAATTTCAAGTATGACAATTACGAGAATTGTAGAGTAGAAATATAATTTGTCACATATTGCGAAGCTAGCAAAGATCTGCAGCAAAGTCCAATTTCGTTTGGGAACTTCAAAGAAAAGATGTGGGACATGTGATTTTATGTAGTACAATGTAAATTGTAATACTTTCCCTTCCAGCTGGTTCTCTCGTTCATCAACAAGTATGCCACGTTTATGTCGTACAATAGTCTGCTGCCGTGGATGCCAGTGCCGAAGTTGAAGGACACTGTTGCGAAGGTAGGTTCTGGATCACATAAACACGGGTAGAGATAGGGTAGCAGAACTCCTCAAGTCAAACTCCCCCAAAGAGCTTGACACGAAGAGCCAGGTAAACAAGGAAATAAAGTGAGAGTGGAAAAGAAAGAGAGGAAGCGAGATATATAGAGAGGGAGACAGGGAGAGAGGAAGCGAGAGCTATAGAGAGGGAGATAGGAAGGGAATATATTTTCAAAATATCCTCTTCAGTACTTGGAATCAGTGGAGCCTCTAATGTCTAAGGAAGAGCACGACGAGTTGAGCAAGAAAGCCGCCGAATTTGAGCTAAACGAGGGTGTTGGACTGCAGAGAAAGCTCTACATGAAGTGGATGATCAGTAGAAATTATGTGAGTTGATCTACTGTTGATGACTTGAATATGATGCGGCATTTGAATCTACTACTGTTCACTGACCATGCTGTTGCTACTCAAAACAAAGAAACAATAAATGAATAAGCAATTTTATTATAAAATTCGAGTAAGTAAATTTTCTGTATAAGAAATATATAAATTAACTAAATCAATACCAAGCTCTAGCTTGATAACCCGCTTCGGCACCTAAGCCACAAGTTGAGTTTCTGATGCAGCGCCTTGGTGTCAATCTACATAGACTGACAAAAAGCTCTTCAACTAGAATCGATTTGTAGATCTCCGACTGGTGGAAAGAGGTTGTTTACATGAGATACCGTGACTCGCTGATTAACACCAATGTGGGATGCGCGGATATTATCTACAAGTAAGTCACAAAATAAAAGTCCGCCGCTGGTGCGCGGGAGATGCGCATAGGTGCGCCATGAGTGTCCTATTTCACTTTAAGGCGCGGCAGGTGCGCAGCAGTGGTGCGCCTCGCGTGCGCCATGGTGCTCCATATGGAGTTGGCGCACCCCTGGCGTACCCCCGCCGCGCAATCTTTCCCATCTTTCTAATAATACTACTACTACTATACTTTGTCTGAATTCCAGTCTCCCCACCAATAACCAAGCCGCTCGCGCTGCTACCGTAACCTTACTGAGACTTCACTTCTGCAGAGAGTACTATAACAAGCAGTCAATGCGGCCGGTTGGTTCTAGTTTTTCGTCATATATTGTACTTCGTTGTTTGTAGTTTATAGTTTCACCGTGTCCTTTTTACCGCACATTCAGTAAGATTGAGAACCTGATAAAATGTTGATAATACATAATTAATTTTTAGATGGGTTTCGGGCCGATTCCCCTTTGTCCGACGCAGTACAAGGACTACTATAGAACTCTACGTGTGCCACGACTAGTCAGTGGTAGGTTTTTTCTTCTCACTTTTGAGTTTCTTATTTTCCGATGAATATTCCGAAATTTGTCGAAACGCGCCAGCAGCTCCTTTTTAGTTAACATTTCGCGATTTTTTGGTTAGGAAAGTTATGCTTTCTATTGCAGACCTTGTCGAAGTATGTAGAACCTTTTTTATCGATTTTTTCGAATCAATAGTTTATCGATTTTTGACTCGATATTGGTAAGTTAATTGATTTTTATCAATTCCAAATTCAGATGTGATGGTTATGTGTGGAGAGGCGCGGCATGTGGCTGTGTACCATAAGGGTTGTTGGTACAAAGTCAACATCTACAATGGACGCCGAATGATTAGGACGTCGGAACTCGAGAGGTAGGTGTCTGGATTGGAACCCTGATCATGCTGTTGCTAGCCGAGGACTTTACCAATGAACCATGACGCCAGTCTATTGATTCATCTCTTCAGGGCTCTGCAACACATCATCGATCACCCTGAGAGCCCAGTGCAAGGAGAGGAGTTTCTAGGTGCTCTAACTGCCGGACCACGCGATCACTGGGCTAAAACTAGAGAGGAAAAGTTCAGAAATGGTAATTTCCTACTCTTTATCTATATAGTTAAAATGTAATACCCCATAATACTGTAGACTGTAGACCTGACATTGTATTCTCAAAATGTTGACAACATACGTTGTTCCGGTATAGAGAAACTCTCCTGTTTCAAGATATATTAATAAAAATATCATTTTCAGGCTTGAATAGAGAGTCGCTTAAGCTTATCGAAGATGCTCTCGAGATTCTCTTCTTGGACGACGAGGAACGGTTTTATGATGAGGCAAGTTACCGTAATATTTTATTCTAGGGTATATGGACTGTTCTGAAGGGTAGGGTCATAGAGTACAGTAACAAATGAGTTCTAAAAGAGTAATATCTAATAATTCATAATTTCCAGAAGGACAACTCAAAGTACGACCGCGAGTACCAAAGAGCCCTCACAGGCGATGGATACAAACTGTGGTGTGATAAACCGTCAGTCTACATTGTTAGCAAAAACGGACGAGTTAGTTTTCAAAGTTAATATATGCCAGCCGTAAGTAGGTTCGAACTCAGTCCGATCTCGTCGGACCTAGACTGTTGCCACTAAGCCACTCATGCTATTTCAGTTCTCCTCAAACGCCGAGCACAGTGTCGTTGATGCGATGATCTATGTGCACGTGCGCGAGTACATCAAATATCATGAGAAGTATTCAAATCTCTACCTTCCTGATGGACATTGCAGTGGAGATATTGATTACGTGCCGACTCCCGAAAGGATACAGTGGGAATTTGATGGAGAGGTGAGGGAGAGTTAGATAACCAGAGAGAGAAAGAGAGAGAGAGAGAAAGTGATTGCGAGAGGTTCGGAGAGAGAAGATAGAGACAGAGAGAGAGAGAGAGAGAGAGTAATAGGAGAGTGTCCCTCTCTATCTGTCCTCTGTCTCTCAAAAAGGACAAAATACTAGTATATTTCCCATTGCATGCCTCAACCACAGTAATTGTTTCTATTGGCCGCAGGCCGCGCGCCGCATTTATTGTCCGTATGCCCGCATGATAGAGTAATCAATGAAAATGTGATATAAATTTGCATATATTCAGGTTCTCTCCGCCATCGATCAAGCGTATACGGTATCCAAGGGCGTGGCTGACGACTTTGAGAACGCTTCCATTGTATTCATGGAGTATGGAAAAGATTTCATAAAGAAAGCTAAGGTCTCACCCGACGCCTACATTCAGATGGCATTGCAGATGGCTTACTTTAAGGTTTGCCTTTAATCCTGTAGTTTGGAAGCAAACGCACAGAAAAAGTGGGCGTAACCGTTTTTCTGGGCCTGAGTCTTTAACTTTACATTTACACTTCAACGGTAGCGACTTTCTTCATTTTTATTCCATTAGAAGGCGTTAGGGGGATGGGAACAAGGCAGAAATAAGAGTTTACCATTTCGGGAATAGTAGATTATAATACAGTACCATTTAGGCAATAACAGTTTGTACCAATTAGGAATAAGAGTTTGTACCAAGTTTGTACCATTTCAGGACCAGGGCAAATTCGAGCTCACCTACGAGCCTGCCGTTATGAGACTGTTCCGGGATGGTCGCACGGAGACCGTACGCAGCTGTAGCAATCAAAGTTGTACATTTGTGAAGTCAATGCTATCTACTGAGAAGTCTTCATCCGAGAGGTTGAACCTTCTAAAGAAGGCCTGTGAACGTCACCAAGACTACGCAAGAAATGCGATGGCTGGAAAAGGTTCGGTTTTTATCATTATTGATTTAATTTAATATACTAATGTTGAAAGTTTACAAGGCTTTTTGAAAGGGCGCATCGCCACAGATGCAATAACACAATATTTGCTTGTTTGAATTCATAAATCTCTTCCATTTCAGGAGTAGACAGACATCTATTCGGACTCTATGTTGTAAGCAAATATTACAATATCAAGAGTGAGTTCCTCGACGAAGTGTTCAAGATGAACTATGCAATGTCCACGAGTCAGGTTGGTGAGAAATGATTATAATTTGATTCCGCACATGAGCCAGACTGACACACAGTGTCCAGCCAGACTGGCACGCCGTGTCACGGATGGCTCTCTCGGTGTCAACAACCATTTGGATTGCTTTCCGCCATGAGCAGCGCATACGCATAGCCTAAGCTTGCACTCAGAGTGGCCAATGGCGCTGTCCTTTTACACCAGAGGCTTATCGACTCCCTATCGTTTATGTCCTTCGTATGGAAATGTGAAATATATTTCTGCATTCTGCGGCCCTTTCGCGGTCAACAAACTAGTTGTCAAAGAATCTGGTCCTTCCTCGTAACGTACCTTATGTCTTCTAACGACACTCGTATTCCAGACTCCTCAGCATCAAATGGCAGAGTACGCCAAGATTCTCAACAAGGATAGTGACTTGTTCTGGCCGGCGGGTGGATTCACCTGCCCTGATGGTTCAAAGTACGGTATCTGTTATACGATATCGGCCTCTGGAGATCGTCTCTCCTTCCATGTCGTGTCGAAGAAGCAATTCCAGGAAACGGTTAGTTATTTAATTGGCGCTTGATATTTCAGGATTGTCATGGAATAATTCCATGCGCAGCCCACAAAAGAGCACTTGTGCGCAAGAATAGTGCTGCGCGAGCGCACACAAGAGAGCACTCGTGCGCGAGAATATTGCCGCTCGCATAATTGTGCGCAAACAGCGCCGCTCACATAGGCACAGTATTGTGGAGTTCCAGAAAACAGATGTACTTTCGCTAAGCGAATACGCTAGAACTAGAACCACTGACAATGTTTACGTTGTATATTCCCAAATTTGCTTTTATGAATTTCATAAATATTAAATTTCAGAGTTGCGCTCGTTTCCGCGACCATCTGCTCGACTCGCTGCGAGAAATGCGGTCTATGGTTGAAGACGCCGTGAAGGCGTAAGCATATTACCAAAAGGCACGCGTGCCGCGACATTCTGGCTCGCAAAAAGTGCGCCGCAATCCCAATCGATCTGATTTTTTTACCTTACCTTTATTACTAATCAACGTTTGGCTTTTCCGTGACACGTTTAGTTAATGGGTTAGAGCAAGAGGGCTGGCTTATTGGATAAAACCTACTCTGGGCACTGGAACATACTGGGCAACTGAGAGCCTACTCTGGGCAACTGAGGACTACTTTGGGCAACTATACTTGCCGAGGACTACTTTGGGCAACTATACTTGCCGAGGACTACTTTGGCACCTACATATACTTGTGCATTTTGAATAACATTCACTAACATTCACTTTGAATAAAAGCATGTGTAGACAGTGTAAAAAAACTGGATACTCTGAAAGCTTTGAAGGTTATTTGAACAGTCTGATCATAAACCGACAGAAAAATTAACGCATTGTGGATGTTTCAAAAACCGGCCGGTATTTCGCGTTTAAGTGTTCATGCTGTCTTTAAATAAAAGATCACATCTGATTACAAATAGTTTAACAAATTAGCCTGCTGTGTTACATACAAAATCAGAAATACTGTTCGTTGAGAAGGAGATATGTGTCTTAAAGCGAAATACGAAATACCAGCCGGTTTTTGAAACTTTAAGTAAAGTATACAGTTGCATAAATAATTTGGTCAGGTTTATTTAACTCTATAAAAACACATTTTCGTGGATGTTCACAGTTGTCCTGGTTGTCCACGGTAGTCCACGGTAGTCCTCAGTTGCCCAGGTCTCCATTTTCAGTTGCCCAGTTGTCTACAGTAGTCCCAAGGAGTCCTAGTAGGTTTTACCCAATAAGCCAAGAGGGCTTGTTTTGTTTACTGGATGTATCTTATTATACTAATTATACATGACATAACCCTGCCTCATTTTTCGCAATTTGACAAATTCCCATGTGACAATGACAACTAATTTCTAATTATCACCCACTAATTTCTAATGGTGCATCCCAATTGTCACCCATGATACTTCTTCGTTATCTCGTTAGTTTTATGTTTTGTTTGTTATTCGGATACAGGTAGAATGTTATTCATCGAGTAGTCTATGCATTATCCTTTCCGTTTTTAAATAACGTTTGGAGCCTACAGTAGTTTATGTAGAGCCACGCCCACTACAATATTCGAAGAAACACTTTGGTAAAGAAACTGGTATCCTTGTAGCTTGTAGTTTATAATTAACATATGTAATTAGAACAGCTACAATGTAACATAATGTACAGTAACTCCGCTCAATTGTCTAGTGTTTTAGTCTTTCGAGTTTTTGAACACCCACACGAGATTCGAATGGCTTAATTCGTTGCTTACAAAAGAGATTTAGAAAGTTTATTTTTATTTTTATTTTAAAGCGATATAACGGCCTATTTTTGAAAACTTATGTTGGACAACTGCATTCCCGTATGTTGTATGTAATGATGCGCTAGTTAGTCCAGAATACTTTTCAAAAAACAGCTGTTATTCCGTTTTAATGAATTTTGCAGTGACTTATCCGTGAAAGGACCAGTTAGTCTTTAATTGTACATAAAATAAATGTCTTTTTTTTATCAAGTCTTGCTTTTTGTTCGAGGACCGAGTATTCCAATCCACTTCGCTGACACAACCCGATCAGAATTAGTTTGGGTTACACCAGAGAGCCCTTTTTTCCAGTTTCCAACCTGAATTTGTTCCTAGACCAAAAAAAAAATGGAATTTTTCATTACGACTGATACGCCTATGTTTGGGTAAAGCAAAAAGATTTTTTGTACTCTGTTGCTTATGTTTTTGGGGCAAGCTGGAAAAGAAAACAAACCTATTAGAACCCACATAGAGATTCTTCTCGGATGAATATGGGATATATATTATATTAATTATATATTGATCTGATCTTTTATCACCTTTTTCATCAATATGACAGGATTGAAATGCACTTTTAATAGAATCTCAGTTACTACAGATTATTGAAGCGTGCACAGGAAAACGAAATAATTGCCGAAACGGCGACACAAAACCGTCGTTGGCCGGCACCAAATGGGGCTTCCGAAAAAAAAAACCATCTGGTGACTGGTTCGTGACGATGTTGTATCCAGTTTATGACGGTTTTCGATGAAACTTGATCACCAGCTGTTCCCGAGCGCATATTATGCGAAGTTAAAATACGTTTCTAGGCATGGCTAAGAACGAGCGCGTGCGTTGTGAGCTTTGTTCTGCACTCCCTGTCGAGACACCATTATATTATTTATTTATGAATTTATTTCTACACGACAGAGAAACATATATTCTGTCGATGAAGTTGAACTGCTATATAAAACAGTGCGGAAAATGAAAATAGAATAAACAATGCATATCTACGTGGTGAACAAATGTTAGTTGTACTATTGAGGTGATGCCCTATAGTGTTTTATTTATTGGTCTGTTGATTATAAAATGTACATGATTTCAAGTCTCAGGTTCAGATGCTAACTATATCACAAGATAAGGTAGACAATAAGGTTAGGTTCTCACAGTGATCCATAAAAAAATTGCCGTTTGGGCAAAAAAATCAACGTGTTTTTCATGAGCTTTTAAGTGGAGAGGAGATCGGAAACTTCGGGAAGTTGGCACTTTTTAGCGGAAATAACGTCGGTCAAGTCGACCACACGGCCCTCGTAACGGATCTAAAAGAACGGCTTGTGCTTTATTCGTGTAACAAGAAACTTAGCGAAGTCGCCGCGCGAAAAGCGATGGCAAAAATGTGTATAATCACAATGGGCGAGCCATTAGGCGCCCCTCGATTGTCGCACTTGCGGCGCCCTTCGATCAAGTGTGCCACAGGTGAGCCATGTTGTCACCGTGTAGCTTTTCCGCGCAACAACGTTGCTCATTCAGCGTAGATTTCATTTGATTGTTTCCAATGAAGACAAATTTTAGGCTTAGGCTTAGGCTTAGGCTTAGACTTCCCCGTTTAAATATGTAAAATATACCTCGAGGAAGATGCTATCCGGAGCGGATTCACAAGTAAGACGTGTCGCAATTGGCTCGCCTTGAACGATACGTTGTCTGAAAAATAAATAGAACAGTTTTTTCGAATTTAGCAATAATTATGCGAACAAGACACTGCTCATCTTCAACTATTGAAACGATACGAAGACGAAGATAGAGTCGGGGGTTGCAGAATGAAAGTTGTGTAGATATGAAGATGACAGAAGAGAGAGAGGGCGAGAGAGAGAGAGAGAGAGAGAGATAGAGAGAGAGGGAGAGGGCGAGGGCGAGAGAGGAGCAAGCGAGAAAAATAACGAGAGTACGAGAGGGGGGAGAGAGAGAGAGAAAGTACGAGAGAAGTAAGAGAGAGAGAGGGAGTGATGCTTCACTAACTTCCCTATTCTGATAAAAATATGATTTCCCACCTGCCAAACTCAAGGTCGGATCTCACACGAACATTGTAAATGCGAGCCTCGTAGCCTAAAAATTAGTACTGGCTACACAGATAAAACTGGTTGCGTCTATGACTGGAAAAACGTGCGCGGCGAATGCATAGCACCCGACAAGTGTGCCACATGCAAGCCAACTGGAATAGCGCAAACCTCAGACCTGCTTTCGTGGACCTCCTTTTTTGCGATGAAAAAGTTGACAATAATTTTTAAAATTGTGACAGGAAAACTAAAACCGACCAATCCATTCGCCGGTTCCCACAATAAAGATTCCATCATTTTCACATCTCGAATATGCACCGTTGGCGTCGAAGGTAAGGCGAGTACGGCCAATTTGCTGAACTTAGACTTGATGTAGATATGTAGACTTCTAATTAGGTTTAGAATTAGTTTTCTAATCAGGTTTAAAATTAGCCTAAATTCGAGTTAGGCTTAGACTTCCATACTTATGCCTAGGCTTTGGGATGTCAGGCTAAAACCTTCATTTCACTTGTGACTGTTTGCAATTTTCAACGGCAACATGCTCATAGGCACTATTCACGTTATTTTTAGATGCAAAATATTCACAATTACGATCCACCAATCGAGAACGTTAAGATAATTAGCGAAGTATCAATTACATGTAATTACCGTACCTCTCCATCGATCGGTGCATAAATTAGCGGAGATCGCTTGTCGGGCACACTTTCGTCCTCGACTAAACGGCATTCGATATCCCACCCGCGGACACCGTTGAAACGCCTGAATTTTAAAGCGATGTAACATCCGGTTTTTGAAATGGAAGTTGAACAACTGCAGTACAGTTCATCCTTTGTAAATGAGTACGATTAGAGGAGTTGGTCAAGATACTTTTCAATATATGAGGGTGGAGTTGGTCAAGATACTTTTCAATATATGAGGGTGGAGTTGGTCAAGATAAGTTTCAATATATGAGGGTGGAGTTGGTCAAGATACGTTTCAATATATGAGGGTGGAGTTGGTCAAGATACGTTTCAATATATGAGGGTGGAGTTGGTCAAGATACGTTTCAATATATGAGGGTGGAGTTGGTCAAGATACGATTCAATATATGAGGGTGGAGTTGGTCAAGATACGTTTCAATATATGAGGGTGGAGTTGGTCAAGATACGTTTCAATATATGAGGGTGGAGTTGGTCAAGATACGTTTCAATATATGCGTGTGGAGTTGGTCAAGATACGTTTCAATATATGCGTGTGGAGTTGGTCAAGATACGTTTCAATATATGAGGGTGTACTACGTTCCTGGGTGCGCAGCGCCCCTTCTGCCAGCCGCGCAAATTGGAGTGCACGCGTAGCCAGCCGCGCAGTTTCCAGTGCGGGCGTAGCCAACCGCGTACCGCGCAGAGGGGGGCGCACCCAGCCGCGTAGTATGCAAACTACGCGGCTGGGTGCGCGGTGCCTCGGGGAGCTCAACCGCGCAGCGCACCCCCAGCCAACCGCGCAGGGGGCTCCCGGCCAGCCGCGTAGGGGGGCAAAAAGAAGGGGCGTTCGCGGTTGAAGACCAGAGGAGTTGGCAAGATACGTTTCAATATATGAGGGTGGAGTTGGCAAGATACGTTTCAATATATGAGGGTGGAGTTGGCAAGATACGTTTCAATATATGAGGGTGGAGTTGGCAAGATACGTTTCAATATATGAGGGTGGAGTTGGCAAGATACGTTTCAATATGAGGGGTGGAGTTGGTCAAGATACGTTTCAATATATGAGGGTGGAGTTGGTCAAGATACGTTTCAATATATGAGGGTGGAGTTGGTCAAGATACGTTTCAATATATGAGGGTGGAGTTGGTCAAGATACGTTTCAATATATGCGTGTGGAGTTGGTCAAGATACGTTTCAATATATGCGTGTGGAGTTGGTCAAGATACGTTTCAATATATGCGTGTGGAGTTGGTCAAGATACGTTTCAATATATGAGGGTGGAGTTGGTCAAGATACGTTTCAATATATGAGGGTGGAGTTGGCAAGATACGTTTCAATATATGAGGGTGGAGTTGGTCAAGATACGTTTCAATATATGAGGGTGGAGTTGGTCAAGATACGTTTCAATATATGAGGGTGGAGTTGGTCAAGATACGTTTCAATATATGAGGGTGGAGTTGGTCAAGATACGTTTCAATATATGAGGGTGGAGTTGGGCAAGATACGTTTCAATATACAGGGATGTTTCAACAAAAGATGTTAAACATAATAAATCGGCTCGATCATTTCTGCTGTTTCCACGTTTGAACTACTGCAGTGCAGCTTGATTATACGTCACGTCAGGCACATAAGAGGTTCAGTGCTTACCAGAGGGAAACACAAAAGAAACACGGAACATGACATGATCATCGAAAACATGTCCGTTTTTTTCGAACACTGTCGCTTCAGCTTTCTGACTGTATATGATATGAGATGCAACGCTGTAGGCCCACAGCGTTCAAGGTTCAGGCTGTGAAATTCAACTTGGCAAAAGCCGCGAGGTAGAACTAGAACTAGAAGTAGGTAATAAATAAAGTTACAAAATGTACTTACTTGTCAGATTTGAATGGAGCGCCAAGGAACGAGTTCTTCGAGTTTGATTCACAGATTTGTCCGGTGCACATGCCTGAAGGCTTTTTTATTTCTCTGCCTCTCTCTCTCTCTCTCTCTCTCTCTCTCTCTCTCTCTGTATCACCGAATGCAACTGGTTTCATTCTCATGGTCCCATGTTAATTACGTCTAATTACGATAATTAACTACCGTACACTTTTGTAAATGATAAGTGGGATCGACAGCTAGCCCTTCTCTGAATAGTGTCACTTGTACTGAGGGAGTGGCTCCTCCTTGGTTATCGCCTGTGACACAGTTGCGGTCGACTGCCCTGAATGTATTTTTTTTCATATAGAGTTTGAAACTCGGGCAATTTGCCTATGCAACGAGGCCGCTCCATAAAGGTCCTTAAAAGTCCCTAAAGGTCCCTAAAGATCCCTAAAGGTAATTAAAGGTCCCTCAGGTATTAAAGGGACAGGCCCATCAAAATAAACCTATATTTACGATACGTTCATAATGACTATCAAGTATTTTTATTACAATATATACAAACTAAATTTCACATTTATTTGCCATGGAAAACTTTTTTCCAGTGCGCTCAACGCATATGTATACCATAAAACTGCAGATTTCAAAGCTATATATGCAAATTTTAATCGCATTATAATTTCACGATAAATTTGCATAGACGACAAGGATATTTGCGGCTTTACGGTATACATTTAAGCTGAGCGCATCGTAAAAAAGTTTTCCATGGCAAATAAATGTGAAATTTAGTTTGTATATATTATAATAAAAATGCTTGATAGTCATTATGTGTGAACGTATCGTAAAAATAGGTTTACTTTGATGGGCCTGTCCCTTTAATGTTGGTGCTCCATAAAGTCAAAAGTGGTCGCTACATTGCTTATACAACGGATCGAAAAGCGCCGGAATAAATAAATAAATAAACAAACAATGTGATTGAATGTTACGCTTTCCCGTCCGTTCAGAAACGATCTTTTTCTCAATCAGTTCAAACTTGCTCAAAGTATGGAACCGGAGATTTGAAAACCAACTTTCCGATAACCTCGCCCTTCTTGACGCTTCCACCGTAAAAGCTGAGCTTCAAGCTGGAGATGAGCACGTGATAACCTGAGAAAACAAACCAAACTACAAACTTCAATGATAACATGAGAAACCAAACCAAACTACAAACTACAATGTTGATAAAAATCGATGGAACACTATAAAAGATGCAAATGAAACTCGTATGCTCAATCTTGTTAGTCAATTTTCTTTTTCTTTGTTTTATCTAATAAGGTCATTGTTACCAATACTTCGGTTCCGTTGTGCTCAGAAGACCGGAAAACCATATATCCCCTGGCAAAGCCTCGCCAGGAATCGTGTACAATGGAATGCAACGTGGGACTCGCAGCTGTCAAATCGACCTTGACGCTGAAGTACGAGTCGTCAAGGTACTCAAGGTAAAAGTTATACCTTGCCATTGTCCAACTCCTTCAATACGAGCGCCTTCATCGGCACAAGACTTGTCTTCGGCACCTGAAAGATATTGCTTTGTGAAAACATATTTTGAAGGATTCATGTAAGATCGTCAGTTTTGGAAAATAGTTTTTACAGGTGTTTCTACATGTTGAATAAGCCGATTGACACTTTGTTCGCAGGCAAAATGTTGACTTTGGCTTAGAACTTTTACGATGATTCGACCTTTGCTGATAGTTCGAATGTTTACAAATGTTTATAAATATTTGACAACCTCCAAAAGGTTTCCAGAAGAACATTTGTCCGTCGAATGGCGCGTGTACGGTGGAGTCGACTGAGCATCGCACGTCCACCGCTTCCACGATCTGACCGTCGGCTCTGCAAACTTATAGATTTGTATTTTTCATGGATCTGGTATTTAAAGTAGGAACAAAAAAATCGATAATAATTCCGAATCGATAAAAGATGTGGGAAAGAACTCCGGCTACAAAACGAAAACAAACGCACAAGTTACTACAATCCAGAGACGTTTTCAACAATATTTACGTCGTTGCACAACACTGTGCTAAAATCTAAAAGTAACTACCGACGTTTATGAATACTATGAATAAGTGAAAAACATTCAAAGTTGGCCTTGCTAAAGTGTTATAAATTTAAAATAATTCCGCAAAATTTTGTAAAGGCCGAAACAGCTTACCTCTCTCCCATGTAATTTCCACAACTTCCATCAGCATCAGGACATGGTCGGAGTTCATTTTCATCATTACCTCCGCAAACTGGGGCCATACAACCCAATGTGTTCACTGAATTTAGAATATGCAAAAGATTACGGTAAACAATTATTATGATAGCATACTGTAATACTATTGTAATTCTGATACAGACTATTCAAACCATTGCTTGCAGGCTTACAGGCCCAACACAAACCCTACTAAAACTGCCGGCACTTGGTTCAATTTTATGTCAAATGTGTTAGTAAATCACTAACAATCAGCTCTACGAATTATTTTTTATGGGCAAAACTTTTTTTCACTACCCGGTTAAACAACATGCCCTTATTATGAGGTATCCACAGAAAAATAACAAATTAGCTGTATTTTATTATGGGAATAATTGAATAAGGTCTAAAACCAACCATGATTTATAAATAGTGCCAGAACCACGAGCAGTGGTATATTCATCTGAAAAACCAGAAACTAGTGAAAATCCGTCCATAGCTTGAAAGGATAGAAAAACAAGTATCACAACAAAACTGTAGCTAAACAGTCTAGAATAAATATAACGATATACCGAACGCATACCTTAAAAAGGACCGTATGTTAGCGAAGCAATAGTTCGTTTAAAGGGACGGGCCCATCAAAATAAACCTATATTTACGATACGTCCATAGTGACTATAAAGCATTTTTATTACAATATATTCAAACTAAATTTCACATTTATTTGCCATGGAAAACTTTTTTCCGAAGCGCTCAGCTCAAATGTATACCGTAAAGCCGCAAATATCCTTGTCGTCAATGCAAATTTATCGTGAAATTATAATGCGATTAAAATTTGCATATATAGCTTTGAAATCTGCAGTTTTATGGTATACATATGCGTTGAGCGCATTGGAAAAAAGTTGTCTAGGGCGAATAATGGTGAAATTTAGTTTGTATATATTGTAATAAAAATGCTTGATAGTCATTATGAACGTATCGTAAATATAGGTTTATTTTGATGGGCCTGTCCCTTTAAGGAGGAGGTGCACGAGGCGAGAATTTGTTCTCGTTTGGTTCTCTTTGGAGTTTGAAAAGCGGTTGTGGCTTTTTTTTATACATAAAACGCTACCATCATTTATCATAGAACAGACCTAAGAGCATTTAGGCTTGGTGTGCAGACCAGTTTGAGGTAAAAAATTTCACGTGCAAAAAGACTAATTGTAAATTAGGTGACAATAATAAGTATAGCCCAATCAATAAAACACCCAACAACTGTGGCCAAGAGATATATAAACGGGCGATGAAAGATCTCTTGGGTTACAACGTTTTTGCACACGCAACACACAGCACCCGCTGGGTCAGGAACATCTGTTGATTTTATACATCGAATGTGGCGGCGCTTTGGCAACATATAGCTTTGTCTATAGAACTTGATTATAATTATACAACGCTTTGCCTTTGCCATCATATTATAACTTGTGACATATACAGGAAAACGAAATAATTGCCGAATCCACAAGGAAACCGTCGTTGGCCCATTGCGAAATGTTTTTTTACCGAAAAAAAACTGGTTCCTGACCATTTGGCGACCATCTGGTGATGGTTTTCAATCAAACTTGGTCACGAGTTGGCCACGAGTTGGTGGTCAGATGGGCAGGCCCACGAAAAAAACCGGTGAACCGTATCCAAATGGGTTCGCCTATTTCATATGAAAACCCAGTATACTGTATTTTGTAATTAAGAAATTGATAAGCAATATATTTTTTGTAAGGCACGTATCCTGTCTATTTGTTTATTTTTCTTATACACTACATTTTTCTATTTTTTTTAGTTAATGTACCCATTTCTGATGCAGAACATTGGAAAAGAATGAAGAAGAAAAATCAATAAATATCGATTTCTTCATATTCATAAGAGAATAGCTTGATATCATTTTGATGTTTATTTTTGTGTGTTTGATAACACGGACAAGAGAACTTTTATTAGAGAAGTTTTATTACCGTAACCGTAACACCTGTTACAGGCAACAGACCATAAGGTTTATTTAGCAGTCTTTGAAAATAGCTCATTAGCTAATTAGGTTGGATTAGGGCTGACGGCCGGAGAAGACGGTAGAGAATCACAGGATTCCGCTTCTTTGAAAAACTTCTCGCAATCACGCTCCTCCAGGAGCTTCTGAAAAAAGAAACAAATATAATTTAAAGACATGAGGTTCAGGCTCATGTTGAGCTCAGGTTCGTTCTTCGAACTGAGGTTCAGGTTTAACCGTTTCACCTCGGGTGTAGTCGTGCAGTACTATTCGGCAACGTCGGGTGTACCACTATTACCATTATGCACATATGGTCATTCTCAGGAATTACATAGCATTAGTTTCAGGATCGGGTTTATGAAGCATTAGTTTTTCAGGCTCGGGTTAATTATTAGCTGTCAGGCTAATTAGGCTTGCATTTATTAGTTTTTAGCCATAATCTCGTCGGGTTGACACTTTAGTGTGGTTATAGTGGGGGGCAGTTATCCCGGCGAATTTCGCTTCGCTTTTCAATCAATCAATAAACATACTTCTTCATCGATACAGTACCCAAGTGGCGGGCATTTCTTGCCCGAACTCCTTTTCGGATAATCTTTTAACGCGTTGAAGAAGGGATGGGCGAGCACACCGGAAGCAGTCAGTCTAAAGAAGAACTTCTTATACTAATATACTAGCATACTGTTATACCAAGCTTATACTAAACAGATTATGCCAAAATATTATACTAATATACTAGCATACTGTTATACTAAGCTTATATTAAACAGCTTCCAATTTGTTGTCCTACTAATCCTGAGCACAGGTTTCACAAGTCTTCTAGAAGACAAGAGGCAGAGGGCCCGAAAAGCTACCGACCATTAAAAAAAATTATTTTTGTTATTGGTTATAAAATAAAAACGTAGCAATCGTGTACCTGTCTTTCGGAATATAAATAAAGATTTTCGTCAGAATAGCAGTCATATCCTTGGGCAAGTCGGTACAGTGCTGAAGGGAAGTTTATTGAACATAATAAGACATATTAAATTCTGCAGTTGTGCATAAAATTTACTAACTAATTTCTGTTCAATGCAAGATACTAGAAAGTGAGAGGAATCGAACTTTGCTGCCGCTGATCCCTGCACAGCGCCTTAGACCACTCGGCCATAGTCTTGATGATTCAAGCTTTGTAATCAATCACAGACCTTCTCCAATCCCTTGTTGGTTCCCTTCTTGACACGTGGCCGTCCGACTTTCATCGCTTTTACTTCGTCGTCGGTCGGATAGCCGAAGATGTCGACGATTAGTCGGGTCTAAAACAAAAATTGTAATGATTTTGGCATCGCATAGGCCTAAGCCTAAGCCTAAGAGCTCGATAGGGTACAAAACGAGCCACATTGGTTTGGGGTAGACCATTGTGACAGCAAAATAAGCAATAGAAATTTGGAAATTTGGCCTTGATCATAGCTATGATGTCGGCAGATTACTATGAATAGATGATGACCAGTGCCGATCAACAGTTCTAATAAGTTACTCATTATAGTTTATGCCCAGGGCGGGAACTGGTGATTTCGCTTTTGTGTACTTCCACACATATTCACACATGTTGGAAGGTTTTTAAAGCGAAATACCGGTCGGTTTTTGAAACACATTGAGTACACCAGCATTCTTGTGCAGCTTATGCAAATGACAATAAATTAGAAAAAAATCGAACTAAATTCGAGCAAATTAGCATAGATTCGTAGTTCAGTAGCACACGGTGCGTTTCAAAAACCGGCCGGTATTTCGCTTTAAAAAGTAAAAGGAAACAAGTTACCTGGTCCTTTGCATTCTGAGCCCTAAATAGCGGTTTTCCGGTGTAGAGCTCGGTCATTACGCAGGCGGCCGCCCAGACGTCTGAAAACATTAGATTATCAATAATGCATATTCACAGATAACAATTAGCGCAAAGCAGAGATAGAGAGGAGAGAGATATGAAAGCATAGGGATATAGAAGTGAGAGAGAGGAGCTAGAGCTAGAAAGAGACAGTGAAGGAGGGCGAGAGGATATAGACAGGGGAAGAAAGAGCGAGAGCGAGAGGAGAGAGAGAGAGAGAGAGAGAGAGAGAGAGAGAGAGAGGGGGAGAGAGAGAGGGAGAGAGAGAGGAGAAGAGAGAGGGGGAGAGAGAGAAGAGTAGAGGTCCAATTATACCCACCAATAGAACAAGTATATCGCAGTGATCCAAACAGTAACTCGGGTGCACGGTAGAAGCGAGTAACCTAGAAGAGCATAATACGTTGAAAGGTTTCAACATGAAAATAGGCAAAGCTACGGCGTGCACGCGGCGTGGAAAAAAGCCGCCGTGACGTTGCCGCTTGCACGCCATAAAGTTGCTCTTGCACGCCGTACGTAAGCCAATTCGCCACGGCTTTTCGCGTGCAAGCGGCGTGAAAACGGCGTGCAAGTTGCACGCCGTACTCACGCCATTTCTACTGATGCAGCTGGAGATACTCTTTTCATTAGTTCTATAAAAAGGATACCTGATACGGAAGGTAGTCTTCATCATTTTTGAGCGCTTTAGCGTTGCCGAAATCGACCAATTTAAGTAGGCCTTGGTCATCGTCGATTATCAAGTTATTGGGCTGAAGAGAAATACATTTAACTCTTGAGACTCCCTCTCTTTCTCTCTCTCTCTCTCTCTCTCTCTCTCTCTCTGTCTCTCTCTCTATCTCTCCCTAAAGCAACAAGATTCAATGAGCGGTATCAATAATAGCCCAATCGATAAGACAATCCGTTGATAGAATACGCCTCGAATGTGCTTTAATTTACCTTAATATCCAAATGGGCAATGTCAAACGAGGACAGATAGTCGAGAGCGCAAAATATTTGCCACGTGTATAACTGAAATAAAATCTGAGTCAAGGCCTGAGTCGAGGCCTGAGTCAAGGCCTGCAACACCTCTGAAGGCCACAAAAGACTAACAAAAAGACAGTCATAAACGTGGACTTTAGGAACTTTATAGGCAACTGGTTGAGAGTGAAATGGGGAACTTTTTCCTGAGCCTACACCGAAGTCCATACGTCACTCAGAATTAAGGAAACTACCTTAGTGTCTAACAGGTCAAACTTCTTCCCATTCTTGAGTAACTTGCCCACGTCCGTGGGCAGATATTCGAGAATCAAACTGTAGCACACCTAAAACAGAGTTTGGAGCTTGGAGCTATCGTTGATACGCTTAATGCTTAAAGCGAAATGCCAGCTCCTTCGGAAAATTTGCATATGATAAGCAAATCCTATGTATCCTATGCTAATTTTGCGCGATCGTCCACGGCTATCGCGCAAAATTAGCATAGGATACATAGGATTTGCTTATCATATGCAAATTTTCCAAAGGAGCTGGCATTTCGCTTTAAAGCAAAATACCGGCCGGTACCGGCCGCATCGTGGACAACTGAATTCTTACGTATTTATGCTAATCTACTCGAATTTAGCTCCATTTTTTATTCTAATTATGTTCATTTTCATAAGCTGCATAGGAATACTGGTGTACTCGATGCGTTTCAAAAACCGGCCGGCATTTCCTTTAACATATAAACCAAACCATAGGAAAAATTTTATCCGCAAAGTAGCCAGCTTTCTGCCCAGGCCACCAGCGATGATTAGGGCGCGCTTAGGATGGGCAGAAATCCGGAAACACGCCCCTTTTTAGAGAATATACAGTGACAAAGTGAGAGAAGCAGACACGGAAATTTCCGTTTCCTGTCCGTCATAAAGCCCACTCTGGAAATCGTACAAAACACGCAAACATACCTCCTTCTCCGTCGGTTTCGTAAAGTGATACAATAGGTTGGCGATATGAGGGTGGTTAACTCGACAGAGGATCTGAATTTCTGGGCAATCTCCGTCCTAAAAAATGTCTCGGTACTCGAAGGTAAACGTAAACACTTTACCAAGTCTACACGAAATATGGCCTACAAATTAGTTTCATATTTTGCATTATTAGGGTGCTGCCTGGGCGTACTAACCCAACAAAGCTAGACTAGGGATTTTAAGCGAAAATTTTACGAATATCGGATTCCAAATTAGCATAATTGGATAACGGAACTTGATTGGACTCATGAGGGAGGTTAGAATGTCTGAGACTGAGGCGCAAGAAAATCAGGGTTGAAAATCAGGAACGCCTGTTACGCTTCCTGCCTGAGAGATAATGAGGTTTCCAAGTATGCTGAAAATTTACCGTACATTGGAACTACACGATAATATTTCTTAAAGAGAAATACTGGCCGGTTTTTGAAACGCATCGTGTACTCGCTGCTTTCTTATGCTTCATATGCAAATGAGCGTAAATTTGAATAAAAAATAGACCCCAACAGACCCCTTTTAGCATAATTGCATAAGAATGCGGATATTTGAGGTGCGTTTCAAAAACCGGCTGGTATTTCGCTTTAAAGGAGGAGGCTCACGAGAATGAAGTGCTCGAATGGTTTCCTTTTATCGAAAGATGATGGTATTAAGTTCCGAAAGACATGCTTTACAATGCAAAAGCTTTTAACTGGAAGGAGTAAATCAATATAAAGCTATGAATTCTATCAAAATTTTGGATCGTAAAAAATAGTTGATTTCCATAGTGGGCATGCAAATTTTGTGCTGGCTTGCAAAATGACTTGTTAATTTGCATGTTTAGCTTTGAATCTACCTTGCATACGATAGGTTATTTTATTTGACTTCGAGTTCTTAGATTAATTTATTCCTCCAAACTAAAGCGCTGAACCTTATAATACTTGTTTTTTTTGGAAGATAAACCCATTATCCTTCGATAAAAGGAAACTATTTGAGCACTTCATTCTCGTGAGCCTCCTCCTTTAATTTCTCATATTATATATGCAGGTTTCGTGCAGAAATACGGTAGTAATGACAGAATCACACCGATTTTTTGGGATACTTGGAAACTCCATAATGTGCAAGGAATACCAGTATTTTCCTCTTTTCTTTCCCTTCCTTCGGTTTCTTCTCGTCGGCCTCCTCTTTGGAAGGATCCTCCTTCGACATGTCCTTTGTCCGATCCTTCTTATTCCCGCCCGTGTCATCCTCTTTACTCATCCTGAATGTTGTGCTCAGAGTACCAGGCGCTCCGGAAAATTGGGGTGCGCCGCGCTTATCTGGCGACGCCCGGGCCAACGTCTGGCGCAAAAGTCTAGGTGCGGTCCAGGCAAAAGGCCGAACTTCTACAGTCTACAGTCAGAGAAATCTTGCGCGAAAAAGCGAAGAAATTAGAAATTAGGATTACAAGAATAGATTACCAGGCATTCTTGAGCGCCACCATGATATTCATTGGTGTTGCGAGTTGAGCCACATAGACGTTACTAAAGTGACCAGCGCCGCATAATTTGTCTCCTGAAGTAATTACATTATTATTTTTTATCACTGTTGAGACGACACAGACTCAACGTTATAACGAATAAACATTTATAAAAATACAATGTTCCCAGCCGGGACATGGGACGTTCTTGGTCCCAGACGATTCCCAAACGATTCCCAGAATGAGGTTGATTTCCCAGAGTTATTCCCAGCCCTGATCCCAGTTGAAGGAAAAATAAACGTGCCCGTGATGACGATTTCGACGGAATCCTCTTTTCCCTCTCCGTGAACTTTCTTGGCAACAAATTTACCCATTATCTAAACAAAGAAGTTATAAGTCACAAATTACAGTCTACCTCACAACTGTGTACAAAAAAAAACTTGCTCTTCAGGTAGGGCGTACAGTGGCAACGCGCCCGGAAGCTCCCAGCGTCCCAGTGGGAGGTGAGAGAAAGAGACGGATCGCACGAATCAGAGACACACAGGGACAAATTCTCCCGCCCTGGGAGGTTCCCGCTGTTCGTGCATACGACCACAGGATGGATGGTACACAGAAAAAAGGTGTCATTCCTTTCCCTATGAGCAAAAATCTTTGTGACGCTATCTATAGCTCAAAACGCACCAAACTGTGCCATACTATAGCGGTGAAAATCTATTGCGCAATTTTTTCGCCGCACCCTTCCGCGCGTCAAGTCCTATACTTACCAAGTACAAAGATTTTGGGTAAGTCGTTAACTAAAAATCGATAGAAAATGCCTGAAAATTTGTGAGAAGAACCTTTATTCAATTTACTGTTCAATTAGAATACGACAATATTTTCGAATAATTACCATTCACGTTTCTACCCAGTATTTACAAATTTCAATAGTTCACAGCGACAAGTCATGGTGTTCTAAGTTCTAACATTGCATAAAATCCACTGCAAGCAGTTATCTAGTTTACGCTTCAGTAACAAAATGCCAGCTAATTTGCATATTTACAAAAATCGATATAAATTTGCATAAAGAGAAACCATCATTTTTTCCGCATAAAAGTAGAAGGCAAGTGTAAAAAGGTTCACTTTTCTATTAGCGTTCCGCGACATTACGCTCGCACTCGAGAAATAGCACACACTGCTTATATTTTCTCTCTTAGTTACTGGATCGAAGAAATATGGTGAGATATAAAGTTTTAAGTTGGCTTATAACATTTTACACTCATTTGGGTCGCCTCGTCGGATCTTCGTCTCGTCGGGTCGTGACAGCTAGTTGTATTTTGTATTTACTAACAACGAATCTCCGCATTCGATTCATGAACGAAGTAGGAATCTTAACTAGACTCCCTAGATTCCATTGGGCCTCCAAACCCCACTAATTATCCAGATAATTGCAGCCGTCTCTTGCCGATGTGTCCGCCGCGAGCAAGGCAATTATCGAGCAGGCAACGATGCAATGGATCATGTTGGTTGCCTGGTTCGCAATTGCCACCATCCTCGCCATCGTCGCGCTCACCTTCTCCTACATCAATTTCTCCAACGCAGCGTTCAAGGTAAGCGATGCTAGTTTAAAGGATATGTAGTTTGTTGTTTGGTGTATTATACCAGAATTCGTTTCAAAAACCAGTTGTTACAGCGCTTTAAACTTTCAAAACATACCCTCGCAGGTTGTCCGGCCGATGAAAAGTGTGCACGAAAAGTTGATGTTGGCCGAGAAGCTTCTGGAAGTGCGCAAGTTTCCTGACGATTTGATGGGTGCGTTTCAGTGGAACATTTTGAACTTTCGATTGAGGTCTGAAATATAACAAGACAAGAAAGTTTTATACTAGTGGGCTCCCACTCCCCCTTCTGGACCGAGCACAGTAATCGTTGGGTAAATTCCTCGTCTGCAACTGGGGTCCAAACGGAGGTCCCACACTCTTTTATGAGTAATTTTGAGTATATTTGTGTATAGAATTTCTTGTACTTCAAAAAGTAAAATCATTAATAATAAATCATTATCTGTTCAGCCAAGCTCTCCGCTGTCGCTCACTTCGATATGGCCGAAGATGAGAAGGAGAAGACGCAGTACATGAGCAACATCAAGAAACCCGAATAAAATTTATATATTTAATAAGCGTTCATGTCCAAACACTCCCACCAATGTCTGTAATGAACAGTTATTGCATAAAAGAAGTCAACAGTTCCAGCTACACCAGAACCACTTCCAAAAGTGCTCCATAATCGCGCCATCTGAATTTGTGCACAACCAGCGTGAACAAAAAGAGGGACCGACACAGGTGTGCCGCACGCCCCATCTAATAAGAAGCGCGGCGGGAAGCCAGGGGAGCGCGAATGCCAGATGGCGCACCATAGAGGGTGTGCCACATGTGACGGGCCCTCATCGTTCGGCTCCGCCGCCGCGAATTCCCGGGGTTCACGTTGTAGGCTGCGTGACGTCGTGGACAATTCATCTCTGTACAATGTCAAGACAAAATAATAATTATTCATTCCGAAATCATGCAAATAAAATAATTATGTACACACAAAGCAAAAAAAAATCGTAAAATTGGAACATACATGTAAACTTATTAAATCATAGAAAACATTTAATTATTAAAAAAATACTACATGTATTGCAATATATACCAAAGAATCAAGACGAGAGTATTCTGGTATACAAGATACGTACATAATAAATGACATTATACAGAAAAAACATTACCAAAGAAAAAAGCCTGGCTAAAAAAATTATTAGAAAATATGCCTAAAATCATTCCGAAATCTAATGTGAATACTTCCGAACTGGGAACTGTCAACCACGCTACGTGAAAAACTTCCATACGCGGACTACCCATACAAATTATCGATTCCTTTTTTTAAATCGATAATTAGTCCGGGTCACTGGGTCACAGACGATTACTGTACACTACAATAATACAAAAAATATATATATATTCACCGAGAAGATAATAAATGCTGACTTAGAACGAATAATGATGTAGCAACTTGAGTAAACGTAAACAGCAATACTGTACACATTGGAGCGTTGCGAACTGAGACTTGAATATGCTAATTTTCCAAAGGTAATTCCAATACGAAACCCATTAACCCATTAGCACAGGTAGCATTCGCAACGCTACAATACACTGACAACTATAAAGCATGTGACCACTCTGATCTGGGAGGAAAATTATAATGCAAAATGCGAAAATGAACTCCCGAAAAAGGCTCATTTTGCGATGTTCATCAAGCACACGACCAACTACACACTGGAATGTAATGAAGCAAAACTACACGGATTCGAACTACGGCCACTTTTCTACCGATAGAGACGTCTACCATTCGGCCATCTATCGACATTTGACTGACATCTCTCTGGCTTCTTGAATGTACACCCTTTCTCCGTCATCCTTAGCCGTCAACTGACAGCACTCGCCAAGGATCGCAGCGGCGTTAGACTGCAATATATAGTATATTACTTAAACTACAAAAAAAAGAAGCTTCGGTCACAAGTAAAAGGACGAACGTCCGAGATCCAATATTACTAACAATTAGATTCAGTTAACAAACTAGGACAGAGACTCACGGGTTTCTAAACAGAGCTCTGAAGTTGGGTTTCTAAACAGAGCTCTGAAGTTCTTAGTATATTTATTAACATACGCTATATGCCTTAGTTACGAATAAATAAACCTCACCTTATCTTTCTTGACCATATAGCTCTTGCCAAGCCACAAAAGATTCTCCGGCCATCCGGGTTTCACCTGAAACAAATTTTACGCGTCAGCCGCACACACTTTTCGCGCATAGCTCACTATTAGAACTAGCATTGGCTCAACTACATCATAACGGCGCCACTATTAAATATCAATGCTGCAACAGTATGTCCTATTGGAAAGTAGAGAACAAAACAACAATAAGTCTCACCTTATCTGCCTCAATGAAGTCCTCGATCGCTTCTTCAATAGTAGCCGAAGGGAGTTCGCCGAAGAAAGTCGACGCGATCTTAAAGGTAAACAATTGTTTCGTTAACAATTGTTTCGTAAACAATTGTTTCGTTTTTCAGGAGTCGTGTGTCAAAATAACGTTTATTGTTACAAGGGGGGTGACTGTGCACTAGGTCGCTTAACAGCTACACATATACATTCCTTGTCTTCTTTTCTCATTTTGTAGTTATGAATCCCTTGAAATCTCCTTTAGCACAAACAACCCCTCATTTACCTTCTTCTCCATCCACGTCAGCTGTGAGATCTGAAAGCGGAAGCGGCCGCGCATGTGCAGAACGGTAAAGTCGCTGGGTTGCATAGCGAGCGCACGGTCCAGGTACTCCTAAACGAGGGGGATAATATGAGACGCATACATTATGAGTTGAAGCGAAATGTCGGTCGGTTTTTGAAACGCATCGTGGCCAACTGAATTCTTACGTATTTATGCTAATTTGCTCGAATTTAGCTCGATTTGTTATCCTAATTTATGTTCATTTGCATATGTTGCATAATAATGCTGGTGTCCACAATGCGTTTCAAAAACCGGCCAGTATTTCGCTATAAGTTAAATTCAGATTATATCTTTTTATTTTTTAATTTGTTAAGTATAACATATATGTATTAGCTATTGGATACCAGTGCACCTATGGGTAAGCGTAAGATACCCTTCCCATGACTTGAACATAGTTCCACTACCGTATAAAGGTATACCGTACCTTGAACACGTTTCCCTGTTCAATTCTCTCCTTGGTGGGCAGGTAGTCGGTGGCAGTGCCTGTGAGCACAGCCGCCCATCGAACTGCTTCGAAGTTTGACGGCTCGAGTTCGGCCGCGCGTTGACCGTATCCACGCCCTGGAAGCAAGAACTATTAATACGAGCATCCAGGAGCAGAATCCAGGACAATGGCCAAACTCAGGTACGCTGAAAGCGTCAATAGGGGTTAGCATAACTATCAATGATCACTTATTAGAAGGTAGAGAGAGAACCAAAGAGACAAAAACAACAAGAGAGCGAGAGAGAGAGAGAAAGCGAGAGAGAGAGAGTACTAAGTACCTCACAAGAGAGAGAGAGCAGGAGAGAGAGAGACAGAGAGAGAGAGAGAGAAAGCACAATCCCTAACCTTCAATAATTTTCTCCTTCCTTGCCGGATCCTTCTTGTCTATGCCCGCGGCAACCTGCTGACATGAACGGGACAATCGCCACAGCGCTTCCACGTTATCCGGATCCGCTTTGTACATCTGAATGGATAAGTTGAATCAACATTACTATGGCATAACTTATTCGATACACTTAAAGCGAAATACCGGCTGGTTTTTGAAGCTCATCGAGTACATCAGCACTTTTATGCAGCATATGCAAACGAACATAAATTAGAATAAAAAATCGAGCTAAATTCGAGCAAATTAGCATAAATACGCAAGACTTCAGTTGTCCGCGTGCGTTTCAAAAAGAAGGAAGTTATTCGCTTTAAAATCGAGAACAAAAGTTGAAATTCGGTGAAGGTAAAAGTTTACGAAACCCAAGTAGCCTACCTTGTACATCATATCATATTGTTGTTGGGCGTCTTTCAGCTCCTCAAACATGCGATCCACTGTGATAAACGCCTGAATATAGAAGTGTGTATTATTTAGTGTTTAACCACCGTTTCTTTTCTAGAGTAAAAACGTACTTCCTTCTTAGGACATAGGACTGAAGATACATAATTAGAGGACTGAAGATCCATAATTAGCCCCGAGCACAGTTTCAGATGCGTATTGTTTTGTCAGAAATTTTAATAAGTTCTGCCCAACGATAACTTTCGAAAACTATTAAATACAACTAGCTAAATTACTCATTCAATAACTCAGTGAGCCCATATATATCACCCACAGTTCTACAACTACAGTATCTACACAAAACTCACATCAAAAACTGGAGCAATACACATTTTTATATACAGATTAGTGTGCAGCGATTGAGAACTTCTGATATCACTGAAGTTGTGGGGAATTATTAAATTATTACAATTATTCAACATCTGCGACATCTAATGACATAACGAATAAGGAAGAAATAAAAGACCTTGGAGATAAAAACAGGAAGATCAAACATAATAAAATACTATGTATTACATTTATTATGTATAATAAATACCAAGGTTCAGTCAAGATAGACAAATACTATAAAGGCCGACAAAATAAAGCTCACAGTCAAAAACTCATCGACCATCGACAGTGCTGCCATCGACACGCAATTGAAAGAAGAAAAACAAAGCGATACATGAGAGAGAGAGAGAACAGACAGAAACAGAGAAGCATGATTTATAGTAATTTAAGAATACGTTTTCAGAGGTTAGGCGACGGATCGGTGAGCTCATCGCTTTATTTTTATTTGTTTTATAATATATTAATGCGTTATGTAGAGTAACCCAATGAAAATTCACCGAAGAGCCCCTACAGAGTTCTGTAGTTCAAGAGTATGTAGTCCTACAGAGTTCGAGGTTCACCTCTACCCGACCAGTCACTAGGCTTTTAACCGCTCAGCGTCCATTTCAAAACTACTACACAGAGTTACAACAAATATTTGACCACTTTTTCGCGCACTGTAACTTTTTGTAACTGTCAAAGTGTCAAAGCAAATAAAAACACAAACCTACAAGTACAAAAATACGAAGAAGAAAAACAAAACAATTTTTGTAATTAAAGTTTTTTAACAACTATAGACAGTTGGACATAATAAGTAATGAATAATTTAATGCTTGTAAAAGAAGAAATCGTTTAGAAAAACGCTTTGAGTTTCTGGAAAGGAACATAAACTGATAAACTACTTCAAAAATCCTCATTTTCAGTATCGAATCTTCAAAAAAAAATTTGTTAGGTAGGGCTTGTCTACAAGTAAAAACGGCAAAAATTCTAAACACTCTATATCAACGTATCAACTAATGCCATCAGGGAAAACATATGCTCCGTACTACGCGTTCGACTTTCGACTCCCCCATGCGGAAAAAATATAGATGCAACTTGGAACTGAAGCAGAATAACGATACGATATGTAGGCTACAACATACACCTGATATGTTTGAATACACTAAGTAAGGGTTACAACGTTAACATCATTTAACAAATAAGCTATAATAAATAAGTCATTGACTATCCAATCCTACACAGTAGTACTTCGGCAGTTCGGCTCAAGGCTCAACCCCCATCTCTATCTCCTATAAATATCACATCCACAACACAAACAACACCGTTCTTTTTCTGCAAGTTATCGAGAAAAACCATATATTAGAACACGTTCAAGGTCATGCCCACGGAAAAGTTCAATGGAAAACGCTGACTGAATTCTGATTTTTGGATTTACGTACGGTTCCAATTTTCAATTTCGAATTTCGACAATTTTCAAATTTACAGAAAAAACATCAAATGCCAACGGATTAATACGCATTCTTCGGGGCTTATTTACAAAAAAGTTATATGGCACTTTTTTTTACTGTAAATGTAAACACCTAGGTTCCGGTCTCTTACCGACTTACTGTTTGTAAATACATTCGCGCACACATACCCCAAATAAGGCAAAATACAAATATTAGCGAAATATAGAGGAAAAATAAGCAACATCAACATTTCCCCGTTTATAACAAGTCAAACAGACATTTCAACGTTTAAAACCACGCGTAAAGAAAATAAAACCGCACAAGGTATACGGTAAATAAAAACTATCCTATTTCTTTATATGAAAGCATTTGTAATAAGGTTAGCAGCCTGCATTACGGTCGCTCACTATGGTCACCTATACGTACCGTATTGGTGGGAAACATCTATGCTAATTTCAGACCAGACGGGCACTTCTACCAGGGAATTTCGTTTTCTTATATAGCTACATACACTCACCCCTTTGTACTTTTGTACTTGAGTACGAACACATTTTAGTCTTCACCAGCGATAAAAAAAAACCTAAAAATCCCACAACAATGCTTGTTTATTTACACAGTCATCTCGGTGTAGACTGTAGACGACGCCGCCCCTAATAACAATAACCTACACCATAACATGGATGTTCTAAACATGTGACTTACAACAGGATAACTGGCAAAAAGATACACACATACTGTATTAGGGTTCCTTTTGGCCCTTGGTCCTTATACAAGGTTCCTTTTGGCCCTCGGCCCTTATACAAAACAATTCTTACATAGTGCCACCCTTATTTAGCTTAAAATACAGGTCATTCTTTACTAATTTACTATATACAGTAATCTAAAATCAAAAGAAGCACCGCAACCAACTTAATGGTCTGCCACTGTGGTTTGTACATCCAAAACAAACTTGATGAAGCTAAAAACGTCGCAAAGTAAACAGACAAATGGAAATGCGTCAATTCTAATTCTAAATAATGTTTGGTCTTCAAAGAACACACATTTTGGCCCGACGTTTCATTCTCTGTATTCTACCCTCAAAATCTACATCTACCATAAAATAGTTTGCTTACATCCTTAAATTAGAGAGGAAAAGGGTTAAGAAGAAAGGAGAGAAAAACTGAAAGTTTGTGCAAAAGTGTTCAAGTACGAGAAACAAATGCGTCAATTCTAAATAAAGTTGAAAGTCCACAATAAGTTCAAAAAGAACGCAATATTTAGAACAATAGCTTATGCATGACATGAGGGCTTGCCAGGAAACCATTCTTGAAAAGTCTAGTTACAAATCATCACTGGGATATGCTATTTTAAAGCGGTATTGCAATTGGTTCGCCGAGCATTTACTGGGCAACTGCAAATATTGTTCAATTATGTGCCATCAAGATTGCATATCATGGATTGGAAGGTCTATTATAACGCCTCACATACCACGTGCCACACCGCTTTAACAGTGGAACAAGCGGACAAGTCACTATTGGATAACTTAGCAAAGATCTCATTAATCAATCGACCAAACCAGATAGGAAACAACCTTCTTTCCCAAACACATAAACGATATCAAGTGATAGTCAGGCAAGTAGCCAGCTAGCCAACGATCCACATCCAATGTTCGGCAAACAAATCACGGGCTAGCCTGCTAGCCATCAAGGCTAGCTGAACGCTGACCTCAAGCTCATAGGCGAACAGGGAACTAACTCTAGCTCTAGCTGATTTCATCCATGGCGAAAGAAAACATAATAACCACCACCAACATTATATAATAACAGAGACTAATCACATAGTAGCCTGCCACTGCTGTAACATGCTTAACAACAGAGACTAGACATACAGTAGCCTTGTAGCGTGCCACTGTAACCTGTAACATGTCAGCCTCTCCTAGCTTGACGCTGAGCTCATGCTGTCACGAGCGAAAGACAGCATGCTAATCAGCAAAAATAAGTGAAACCCCGGACAATGACATAACCAGCCGCCTTAACTGAACCCCCTAGCCTAGCCCTGAACTGTTCACTAACTAGGGGCGAAAGAAATCAAGCTAGCCTCCAGCACACTCAACTCAGTTTAATCACGTAGCAATCAACTCCAGTTGAATCCTACCTAGGCTAGTCACAAATGAGAACTAACCGTCCGTTAATCCTTGCTTTCACAAGAAAAAGGTAATACGCTAATAAGGCTGCATAATAAAGTCATCGCTGCCGTGAGTATACTTGAACGAGAGGGCGAATACAGGTCATCAAAAGAGTAGTGCTTAAACATCATGATAGCTGTGCTGGTACTATAAAGGTAAAGTGGAACATTGCAAACCTACCACTACTTACAATTTACTACGAAACACTATGTAAATGAAAACAATAACAATGTTGCTATTTCCCAAGTTTCAAAAGAAAATCAACAACACTTAACCATTTCGATAAAAAATACCTATTGTGACATAATAAACCTGTATCCCAAGTTAGATTTAGCACAGAACACAGACAGCAAACAACTATTGCGCAAGTACCACAAACAGGATAAAGATCAAGGAAAGCAAAATTACAAAGTAAAATAGTATTACAAGTAAAAATTATACTTAACGTTGCTGAGGTAGTAGTAAGTATCTATTACAATTGTTTTCTCAGCAAAGTATCGAAACCTGAACCTACGCGCCGAATCTTCGCCAGATTTTCGCGAACCATTTTTTTATGAAAAAGGAGAGAGAATCTGGCGAACGGTTAGCACCGCGAAAAAACACCGCGATAACGGGCGCTACCGTACTTTTTCCGCGGTAAACTCGGAAAGGTGTAACTTTAAAGAATCTTACTGACATAATATATAATTCCACCGTTTCCTAGGCCCTTATATAACCCATCCACTAGCCCAAGACCGGATCCAAATACGTGATGACCAAAAGTAAGAAATAAAAATATAAAAAACACAAAGACTAACCCGATGTTAGAGCAGCTCACATGATACACAAGATCAAGAGCGATAACATCTCCTTACTAGCTGAGGTAATTCACAGAGGCCAAACGTCGAGGCACAAACAAAACTACATAATATACAAAACAATATTTCGCAACAATGTTTTTTTTCACTCATTACTCTAACAAGGTGACGTGATAAAGATGAGATAAGTTAGATTTTTAATTAGATAAGTCCCATTGTAAGCCGTGACCGCTAAATGTACCCGAGCTCGTGCAATTGTCCGTTAGGAGGACAAAAGAAAAGAAATCGAAAAATAGTATCATATGAGCTATTTTAAGAAAGTTCAAAAAGTACACCAACAAGATTCGACAATTGTCACGTCACGCTCAACAACATAAAAACATGCTAAACTTAGATTTTGAAAGAGACTAGGTTCAATGTCCAGTCCAGATTCCAGATTCCAATCTAGTCAACCGTAATTTTCTAAACAACGCGGGTATCAACCACTACCGACTGATACTACAGACATACTACTATACTACTACAACGAACTAATGCAAAGTACTAAAGAACCACTACAGACTACTATTCTCAAGAATATCATTGAGTATCCTAAATACTACCATATTGGAGACTTCTACTAACGCTACTAATATTACTACCAGGACCAACAACTATAAAAATGTGCTACCGACCTGGAACTATCACAAACTACTGCCAGACTACTACCACTAAGGGAGGTAACTAACTAAGCACTACCACCGACTAACATCTAATTAGTTCTTACGAGCTCCCTTTTAAGATAGAAGTGGTACACCTCGCCTCATTAAAAACTACACTTACTCTAACGTACAACGCATTACAGTAAAAAAAACGACTAATTTTCTGCACAAGACACCGAAAGTCTTCTAGACCACTCTAAACAAAGACAATAAAAAACAAAGAAACATGAACTCAGATGACCCCCTACTCATGTAGAGATCGCGCGGTTAGATAGTATCGCTGGTCAAGCAGCCAGCAAAAAAAAATAAGCCAATGAAACAGAGAGAGATGGAACAAATCAAACATAAAGAAAGAAAAGATAACATCGAGAAATTCACAAGTTCAAGGTGGCCAATTAAAGATACCAAAGCAGGAGGAGAACAAAGCTAGCCCAAGGCCCAACGAGTTTGGGGTCACAAGACAAGTCATAACGTACACCACACATGTCCTATTACAAACACATCGATGACGAAAGGAGAGAAGCCAAAATATCCGTGCTAAGTATAGGTATAAAAAAACCGTCTGTTACGATCACCACACAGTCAATTCTTCCCTAAGGAACATCTCGGAATTCAGAATGAACCTAACCTCATTCCTAGCACCTGGGTGTTGTGGAACCTGCTGACCGTTCTGTTGTGGGATACCTCCATTCGGTCTAGCCGCCCCCGCTGAGGTTGTTGGCGAAGGGGAGTCTCGACCCCTAAATCGCTATTTCAAATTACTATGATCCCCTAAGCCTAAGCCCAAGCCTAGCCTGAAGACCTCGCACAATTTATTCCTTTTAAATACAAGCCACACTCACCACTCCTCATCAGCCGATGTATAGTACTCGTCTTCAGACATCAACGACTGGCGACTGAGAACCCGGGTCTTCAGGCATGCTAAACATAGAAAACATAAAACAAGAGTAAACGCTTAGGTCTTACTTCTCGCCAATAACATGAAGCCTACAAACATGACAAACTACGCCAACTTTAAACGGTGCAAGTAAAACTTGTTCCCATACATTGCGTTCTTTCTAAGAGTCTAATAAACATTTAAACATTTACATCACGCTAATTGTAAATCATTGGGAAATGCACATATATTTCATCATACTTTCATCCGTTCTCTTATTTTTTCCACTCTGCGGATGCACAACTTACTGTTGTGACCTTTCCTAACAAACAAACAAATGCTTCATTACTTACACAACATTTAAATAACAATTGTCAAGTAAAAAAATTCAAACCACCCACATTTACTACCGTACTCTCCAGATGCTCTTGTGAAGGAAACAGTTCTTCCCTTTCTCATCTGTTCTCTCAGGTCATCAACTTCTGCCTTGAGCATATCCAAATCCGACCTAAACAACGGAATTTTATTTAAATCGAAATACAGGCCGGTTTTTGAAACACATCGAATACATCAGCATTCTTATGCAGCTTATGCAAATGAACGTAAATAAGACTAAAAAATCGAGCTAAATACGAGCAAATTAGCATAATTACATAAGAATTCAGTTGCCGACGATGCGTTTCAAAAACCGGCCGGCATTTCGCTTAAACCTTTTTTCAAGAAATCCCGAACGATGTAGGAATATGTATAGTTTACTAGAAGAAGAAACAACTAATGTCGAGCAACAGGCCTAATACCCTAATACACGGCGCTTCACAACGCACAAACACTAAAACCAGAATGCTAATGTTACGTAACTGCCTGTTCCGTATTCAACAAATTACCATACAGCATGAAGTTTCAGGTCTTCAGAGACGCCGAATCTCGCTTCCTCTCTTTGAAGTATTACAAATAAATTTAAATAATGCTAAAGTAAAAAAAAAGAGGTCAGTGGTAAAATACCTGAGCTTGTGCACCTCCTTCTGTATAACACCGCTCTCCAAATCATCCTCCGGTAGTTCACCCTTCTTCCTCGTGTTACGGTAGATCATTATTAGCGTGCCAAGCGCCGCTGCGCTGCCGAACGCTATGCAGATTGTCTGAAAACAACAACTAATCATAAAGGTTATGAAATATGAAAAAAAAATTGGTGGATGCGGGTCGCTTACTGGTTAACGCAGAAGACCAAAGATACTGGGCTCGATCCCCACTATCCCATTTTTCGATCATGCTACAAGAGTGAAACAGTCAAACACTGCCCTCAGCCACTTTGCCAATATATACGCTGTTTGAAACATAACGTTTCAAATTTTAACAACAAAAAGAAGAAGGTAGGAAACACAACAACTCAGGGAAACCCCGTTCGAGCAAATTCATTAATTATAGTTTACTTGGTTACTACAGTCTTACATCATTCGCACGCTAACATACTCTAGTATCCGGTTACCAATTGCTCAGTTAATTTAGTGCCCGTATAGGTGTCACGTGGATGCGTCCATTGCAATGTAACACATAAAAACTCCAGAACTGACTACAATACAATAATCTGATCAACGAACAACGACCAGCCCCTAACTGAACTCTATCCTCTATAAATGTTTGCATGAAAATAGATAAGCCCCGCGTGCAAGATAAGACAAGACAATGGGAAAATATAGTTTGAATAGAATATCAGAAAACAAAGTGCAGACAGTCAAAGGAGGAAACGATGCATTTTTAATACATTTATTTAAATACCTACTACAGGTCAGAGGCTACAGAGAGAAGATAGAGCGAGAGACAGCGAGAGACAGCGAGAGACAGCGAAAGAGACTGAGAGACAGAAACAGAAGAGAGATCAAAGCGAAATGCTAGCCTCTTTGGAAAATTTGCATATGATAAGCAAATCCTATGTATCCTATGCTAATTTTGTACGATCGTCCAGGGCAATCGTACAAAATTAGCACAAGATACATAGGATTTGCTTATCATATGCAAATTTTCCAAAGAGACTAGCATTTCGCTTTAATGCTACAGTACTATACCCTACACTTTAACTAAACAAAAATGGATGAAAGAGAAAAATATTCAAATAACATACCTTCACTGATACTCGATCCTTAGCAGCATCATACACAGCGTCGCTCATCTAGAAGTAGATAATCAGGTTATAATAGTAGATACAATACAGTATATATCGACATACAATACAGTACATATCAACTCAGTATATATCGACACACAGCATATATCACTTACATCAACTCTAATATATATTAATATAAAAAATAGTAATATACAAACCATATTAAAAGGTTAAAAGTACGGTAGTCAAAGGATAGTTTTCGGTTTTAGCTAACATTACCAGCACACTCCTTGCAAAATATTATGTTGAGGATCTATTCCAAGTTGGAGTGAATAAAATGCAGCTTATCAGTATACACTAAATGTTATCACACAAAGTGGAAAGTGCTCTTATTCCATACTCACGAGTTTCTTGGAATTTTGAAATTTTCAGATTTACGTGTGTACATTTTGTCATTATGCATGTACCAAAACGGAATCACAAAAGCATAACCAAGGGCAAAAGATATCTTTCAATTATCTTATTAAAAACCAAGCCTCGCAATTAAATACCTCATTTTTTAATATACAATTTTCACTACAAGCTCTCCAATGCAACACATACATTATCTTCAACAAAATTAAAGAGTTTAAATAACAAACCTCAAAAGCCGTTAGCACAATTAACAGCGTAAATCCGACCGCGTACAGTATCGTGTAGTGAATATTGCACATTATTATTTATTATTACTTATTACTATTAATAATTATGCAAAATATCGAACAAAGCAGACGTTCAGAGAATACATAGAACAATGGTTTTCCGGAATTTACAATCAGTAATCAGAGTGAGAAAGTGGGAAGACAAAAAATAATTCGTTTCCTTATCACTTTGCCGTCACTCATCCATCAGCTCACCAACAATTGTGGAACAAACTACAATGCAATTGCCCTAGGCCAATGTCCAATGAGCGGCTGGTCGAATATTTTCAAAAACAATTATCAAAATCTTAGGGCAGAATTATCAGATTAAGTATAAATTTCAGTAAAGCACCGAAATTAACACTTTCATAGTTACTGTAATGAATAAGCCGAGCCGCGCCGCCGTAAGAATATTGTAGATTTAGCGAAGAACAAACTCTAGCAATTGCTGTGATCAAGTGATCAAACTACCGTCCAAATGTTCCCGAGAACCTCAAATCTGGGTCTAGCTGGCCAAGTAGTAAACAATTAGTATATATTTCTTCTTTTCTACGACAACAGCCGTTCTCCTGCGAGGATTGCACTTTTTACATGGGGCTTTTTCTTTTTCACGTAGCTGGGCAATGGCTCAAAACCCCGTCGAAGGAAAATATGTTCTTCTTACAATCAGTCAGACTGCAACCCATAAAAGAGCAATACAGTAAGAATGCCAAATTTTATAGCGTCAAATTTTAATTAATACCCGATCAAGCATAAATGATGAATAATATCACTCAGTAATCAATGCGCCGCCGAGAAGATTATGTTAAGATTTGTTACAGTAAATTATTGACCATGCCTCACACAAATCATAATAAATGAATTAACAGCTGTTTCCAATAATCCAAATAGTAACAGATGAGACAGATTGAGTGTTTGTTTACAAAACAACCTGACATCAAATCATGATTAGACAAAAAAAGAAAAGTAAACAACGAAAGTACGAGGTAGAAATGGTTTATCAGAATAAGAGCCCTTTGTGTCGTCGGATGGTACAAGTATTTGTAAAAAAAGAGTCAAGTAATGGTCCTAACAAAAAGCGAATAGGGATTCCCAACTCCATAAGCCAATGGTTCTATTGACGAACAAAGTTCAAAGTAAAGAAGTCAATTAATAACTATAATAAAACCCCTTACCTCGATCTCCCTTCATTCAATAATCGATCCCGATGTCCAGATCAGAGCAACAATGGTTCTGAAATCAACATACACATCTCAATATACACTGAGATTGCGATATTGACAATTTCAAAAATTGATAACATTGCCACAACGAAAAACTTTCCATTACTTACATAGGCCCAATGTCAAATGCAATAAAAAAAATCATCTTACAGCAACAAACATTATATTTTGTGAATTAATACACCAGTGTGTATAAGCACATACACCTCATATATTTTCACAGATCATTCTTTATTGAGTGCTGAAGAGAAATAAGATCATGTTATACATTACAATTATTTTCACAAATTCACTGCTTTTCATGCAAAAGATGGAAATATATATATCAAAAAAGGCATGGAATGTTAGCGCAAAAACAGGAGAAATCTAAATGGTAGGCTTCTTACAAACCACACTAAAACCGAATGGTTATGTAATTACACAAATAAATAAAAGATACCAAGACACGAATACTAAAGTAATTACCACCATTTTACCACGAGTTCTCTGACCAACCAAAATAAGTGTACAATATTCGAGATCCAATAAAATTACCGAGATGCTGCATATAAACAGATCAGATGAATAAAAACCAATTGAGCAAAAGCCTAAGGCAGTGAGTATCAAATGAGTAGATCATAAAAATAAGGAATACTGAAAAAGGCGCAAGCTAAGTAAATAAAGTGAACAAGGATATGTACGAGAAAACAAAACAAGTATAAGAATATGTATCAGTTGAGCAGTTCACAAAAGGCGAGGACCGTAAAATAAAAAGCTATGATAGATCAAAAATGTTTAGAAAACGTGCAAAATATAAAAAAAGATCCTGCATTCACATTATTTCAATAATGCACGTAAAAGAGTACAAAGCAATGCTGAATCTAGATCGGGTTAGATAGTAAGTTTACATAGGCCATATTCACCACTCAATTCCCCATGGGGAATTCCCCGTGTTTTTCTCTGCGTGTTTCACATTAGAATGATATTTTCTGTCCCCAGGGGATAGTTCCCCGAGGAAATCGGAGTGGTGAATATGGCCTCATAAGGCAAACAAGAAATAAAAAGGAAAACTCATTTCTCAATACGCGAAATATCAATTCCGGCAAATGTCAAATCCATTTTCACGTCCTTTTTCGGTGTGGAACACATTCGTCCTTCGAGTAACGTCTCATCAGCAGGAGCCTGAAAGGAAACAAAGATTCGACATAAACTCCATCTCAAGACCTACTACTGGACGACAGGTGTACCAAAGTACCAATCGGTACAAAATCACAATGTGTTAACATCAATGTCTTTGAAAATGCGCAAACATTGCATAATATTCAAATTGCACTACCCACACTACCCAGACCCCAGGCCAAGTTCAAACACTTAGGCACCGGCAACAATAACAAGAAAGTAAATATTACGAAGAAATCTCACCACAATCGACATGGGCGTGGGAGGTACGGAAAATGCCCGCGATTGGCCTCGTGGTGCTACGCTCATCTGACTGGCAGCCTAAATTACGGTTAAATAAAAAATACAAAACTAATAGTAGGGAATAACAAAACAAAGCAACGCATGGACAAGGACAATGCTAGCGGAAATTCAGTATTCGTTATTCGTGCCACCTTTATCTTTCTAAACTACCCACCCTAGTGTTCCTGGCAGTCGTCAACTCCACTGTATCAGTGTTAGTGTTCTCCGTAGCTTGACGACGTCTTTCCTTCAGAGGAGGAGGGAGATTCTGAGCTTTTCTGCTGCTAGTCGGGGACACGGCTTCAACCTTCACTTCCTGGAAGAAAGAAAATCTCTTACACTTCAAGAACGTGCCCCTTTATGGCCTTTATTCAAGGGTAGTCAAAATTTGTTTACGAAATGTTTAACAGAGGTCCAGATCAGTACACGACGAGTTGCAGAAGAGAAATATTTCTCGACTTCACTACTTCAAAGGCCAAATCATACAACTTGGCTATAAATATCCACAAACACTGCATAAAATACGCATGAATGCGACGGCGTATCTGGATTCAGAGTAACAAAATAAAATTCCCGCCTTAGCTCAAGCTCAATAGAAATAGAGTCCGATAATCATCTATACACCGAACCGCGTGAGAAGAAGATTGTGAAATTGTGACTGTGCTCAGCCTGTGTGTATCTCTCTTTTCCATTCAATACACCTTCCACATTGATTGTTTTTCTAATAAAGAATTTAATGTAATATAATCTAATATAAAAGTCTTACAGGTAGGTTCTGCTGCTTGGCTCCCGTAAGTCTCGCAGGCGTCGAGTCACCATCCTCTTCGTGCACAACAGACAAGTTACGCAGGGAAGAAGATACAGTGTCGGACTAAAATTAAATACACACAATTCAAATTTATCGGAATTGGCAAGGTTCCAGATAATATAATACAACGCATAAAACATGGTATCTCACTAATGGCACTTTACTAAACAATTTGTTGCACATACACCGGGCGTAGAACACGGTATCTGGCCAATAGCACTTCTATAGACTGGCGTTAGCAAAGCCCCACATAGTATACTACATCGCAGAAGGCATGTTATCTTCTAGTGGTATTTATAAAACAAGTTGCACATAGAGCAGAGCACTAATCTTCATAACTATGGAAATTAACAAGAATAAGGTTCCACTTTCACATGGTCTACTTTCCCAATAATTATTACCCTCTCTTCGGTACAAATATACTCAAGGAATAAACTAAACAAAATTATAGACGAGTGATCTAAGCATCACGTACCATCGAAAACAGTGGGCATTGGGTCGAAGCAACACTCAAGTACTTACAAAACTGAAGACTCAAGGAATAAACTAAACATAAAAATGTTCAGCCACCAACCTTCGCACTTCTCGCCGACCGGGACGATTTTGCTACTGGAGCAGACGAGGGCTTCGATCCTTCGCCCGACTGCACACCATTTCCGGAGCTAATCTCGCCCTGTTCAGCATTTTCCTTTTCGGCTGCTACTGGCGCCTGCAATGATAACGTTTTGGAATTGGAATATTGGAAGCAATTATCCTGTGTTCAGCCTTGTTCTAAATAAAGATACTCTACCTGTAATCACAACGAATATGCGCAAACTTGGTGCTGTCTACGAAGTTATCCCAAAACACCTCAGACGACTAACAAGTGTACAAGACAAGGGTGCCTGTGCGCTACAGTAACCCAGTAACACGAGGAAAGAAACTAATGTGCGTCATGACACAAACACAAAATTTCATTGAGAAGATGGCTTGAGTAGACAAGCAAAGAGCACATAACCGCAACAACAATGTTCACAACTCCTCCCTATATAAATCTATATCTCGCACTCTACATTCCCTATATCCTCTCTCCATATCCCACACTATCTGAAAAGTTTCTCGCCCTCTCCCTTTGTCCCTCCCCTCCTACTCTCTCTATATCCCACTCTCTTCCTAAATACATTTTACCTATCTCTCTATCTCTCACCTGGTCTACCTCCATCTCCTCATCGTCAACCTCGATCTTGGGCTCCTTGCCAGCATTAGCCCTCCTTCGGACTCCTCGCTTTCCATCTCCCTTTCGCATCGACACGCTCTCATTATCTGCCTCCGCAACTTCCGCGCTGGTGCCATCTTCGCTATTTACACCAGTCAATACTGCTGCGGTCTAAAGAGTCCATTTATCACAATAACACACCATTTCAAAATAGTACATTTTCCAACAAAAACATGAAAGGGCACTTGAAATCGTTAATCGCTTGTTTCTAAAAAAAAATCAACAGCGAAAATTGGGAGCAATAACTTATCACTTACTCTGTCAAAACCTGGTCTATTACGCAGTCCTTACCATTTAAGCCTAATGCGCAGGTTAGCTTACACGAATGTAGCACAAAGACTAGAAGCCAAAAAAGAACCAAAATACTCGACAACTTAGCGAATTGACATACCACAGTCAGCTGCTCCTGTACCTCTTCGGTCTCAATCACCTCCAGCTTGACCTTCTTGGGCGAGATACCCTTCATGAGCTTATCGACGTCGGCCTGAGCGCCAGTTACTTGAGTCTAGAAAAATAAGTGACGATAAACCACGAATAATTCATAGAAACATTTTAATTCTCAGCAAAAAAATAAGATACATTACAAATAAGCCAAATACAAATACAGTAATTAGGCAACCGACTGCACAAACGTTTCCAAAATTGGAGGGAATCTTCAGAGTTAAAAAGTATGGTGATTCAATATATGTAGAACTACTTACACCCAAAAATAATAAATCAACGAGTAGGGACATATTCTCTTCTCACCTCCTCTCCCGCGTTCGTTTGATTGGATTCTCCGCCATACGTCGCCGGGTTATTGTCTGTCTCCATCGCATCAACTCCCACTGCCGCTTTCTAAAGAAAGCTCAACATAAATTTTACCTCAGCTGAAATACCATGTGTTGCATTTTACATGTATACATTTTTAAACTAAGAATTGAAACAACAATGACAACGTTTTTCAAGATTCAGGGTCGCCAACGCAATTGCCAATGCGCACGAGTAATTAGCTACAGGTTATCACCTCCACCTTCCTTCTTCACCCATTCAAAAAATCGTTCATGTGCTAATAGCTGGTGGTTAGTTGCCCGGGTTCAAGTCCCGTACCAGACGGTCTGACGGTCACACCCAACCACAGGCGTAAAAAAACTGGTTTCTGGGTAACTTTGGCGACGATGATTCGATTTTTCGTCTATTCGCCGGAGATCTTATTGAACAAACTTCCAACTTCCAACCTGTGAACTAGCTCCATCATCTGGCATTTCCTCGTCGGCAGAACAAGCATCCAACACGAATCGAACGCCTTCCTCGCGGATACTCTTTCGTTTTTCTGCATCTGTCTAAAATACTTACTATATGCAATTTATCGATTAAGCGATCTGCGATGAAATTTGATACTCAAATAACGAACTAAACAATTCCTTTGTTTCCTTTAATTTAGTTGAGTAGGGGCAAAAAAAGACGCAAACGAGGGGATATAAATAATTAACTATGTTTCATTTCTGTACTGGTAGGAGTTATCGATCAGGCACAAGTTCAAGTAGTAACGAATCATCACGTAGTATCGGAGCAGGCACAAATAGTAGCAAATGTTTAACACGTGTTAGTGAAACATCAACAATTATAGATAAAAAATAGTTCGAATAATATAAAAAAGGATATCCAAAAATAACACCACTATGACAACTATGTTCCAACAATTAAACCAAAAAGGGCTCAATCGCACAATGTTTCAAAAACAATGTAAAAAATGCAAAGATCGGTAATGTTAATCAAACTCCAATATGTAGATCCAAACTAGTCACTAAGGTGTCAGAGCGTCAAAAAGCAAACGTAAATCACACTCACATGCTTCTTGGCCATCGTGTTCCTTCTGTTTCTGAAATCCTCCTCGATGCGCGCCCTCTCTTCATCATCCTTGGCACGTCGGATCCTGACAACCTGGAAACGCATGAATGAATAATCAGAAGAGGGAAATAGTAGTAGAGATCAGGATAATAAAGGATAAAGATAGATCATGCTACAACATCATACCCCGTATCGACCCTTCATGAGGATTTTACAATAATGAAAAAAAAAACGATATCTCTATCTCTGTCGTGCCTCGCGCCCCCATCTGCTCAGTTAACAACGAACGAACACAAAACATGCACGAGCAAGCGGAAAGCTGTTATGCTGAAAACGTCTCACCTTGGTTCCCATCTCCTCGTCATCTCCGTCATCGTCCTCCTCGTTATCCGACGGGTCGACCATTCGAATGGGCATCGCCATGGTCACGCTGTGCGGTCGACGGCTTTCACCAGCTAAAAAGTAGGAATGACACATTATTTTAACTGTCTTATGTTATTGGCTACTTAACTCTAGAACCCTTATTAGTACTTTGAGATGTGAAGTGTCCAATAAACCGCATCTATAAATTATTTCCACATAATATTTTAACCTACGTCGCCAACTCGTCGACACAAAAAACGAACCACAATTCAATTACATACTTATGAATATACTTAAACCGAAGCGCAAATCAGCCAATTACATAATTAGGAATATACTCAAACCGAAGCGCAAATCAGTCAATTACATAATTATGAATATACCGACTGTTTGCTTTAATCAGAATATCAACATACTTTCATCCATTCGTGCCAGTCTCGATTCTGTGATCCGTTTCACCTTCGGTGTTGCCGGCTGTAGACGCATCTGGAACAAAATAACAGGTGCATTTAATTCGGCCTAATACACAATATATAATCACACACGTCGTGACCCTCCCGCACTCCCGTCACAACACACGCCTGTATTTAGTGGATATGCTGAAACATCTCGCATTGCTCTGTTTAACACTTCATTAGAGAGGCGCGAACTTTGAACAAAACGTTGTGTGGGAGCGTACACCACTACACCTACAGCCAAACCTACTGTAATAAGAGATGTACTATCAAGCGACTTTCTTTAAAGTGGTAAATACTACTCAAGCGACTTTAAAGTGGTAAATCAGACGGTTAGTGATACTGTAAATCCTGATGGTCTGCAATTAAAATACACCGGAAATCCGCATTCTCAGACCACAATTTGCTCATAATACATGTGAATCCAGCTGCCCAACATACGTTTCAAAAACCGGCTGTCATATCGCTTTAACAAATGGTCACAACTGAAATCTCAACTAAGCACACCTGTTCCTGATGGTCTGCAATCAAAATATCATTGACATCAGCATGTCTCTGATCTTCCTTGTCCTTTCGTCGACGCAACAACTCCTGCTGCACGAAGCCCTGAAATGTTTACCCAACGTTTACATTTAATTAGGTTACTACGGTAACACTGGTCCAGCTGCTACCGTACTAACTACTAAAAATTCCTACTACAGTATAACTACAGTACACAATGCATATCCAACAGGCACGTCCTCAACGTAACCGACTAAAATACGCGCTGTTAGAAAGCAAAAGATAGTCCTAAAAGAAAACAACCCACATTTGGCCTCTTAATCTCGGTCAGCAGTTCGGGAGCTCGCTCGGGATTCAACGCCTTCAACATCTCCTCCAGATACTCGACGTGATCCTTGCACAACATTCTGGAAGAAACAAACGAGTGCATCAAAATCAAACAGATTTCATAGTCATCAGCCGTAAATCTACTGTCTTCAGGTGTATGGTTTGTATGAATAAAGGTTTATTGATTACATAAATAACATATAATCAAAAGGCCGGAAATGCGTATAAAAACATCCCATACTGACAAGGGGCCATGCACGGAGACAACACGCCCAGGGTTCCCTTTGGTTGACGTTCTTTTTTTGTATTGATTGTTAACCAATAAACCGTTATTATTATAACACATCTTTCAAGCAAAACGAACAAACAATTCATTTGTGCAAGGAAGCAAGGATCAACAAGCTACCGCCACACTCACCCCGTTTAGCATTCTATACCTGTTCACCTAGCATTCATATCAAAAAGATTAACTCACTCAATCGTAAATGTGATCCTTCGTGCCAGTGCTCCTAATCGTACCTTCTCGGCAACACCGAGTAGATCGAAGAGTACGGGTAGAATCCTTTGCTGAAGACCCTTGCGGTACACCTGCATCACAGCCTCCTTGGCCTTGACCTGAATCAGGATACTAAGTAAACAGCCCGGGGTTGAAAAACCTCATTCACGATAACTGGAGCCCCGAAACGGCCGACACTTTGTCGCTAAATTCAATGACTGATCGGGCAACCAGACACAGCTATCTATGACCCAAAACCCAAATAACAACCTCGAGGCGGACAAATGCCTCAAACGACAATATTTAGGTGGAAGAACGGTGACACCGATCACGGGTCATACCGTCATACGTTGTGATTGAAATATGACTATCGGAGTTACAGTTGTTATCACGATCGGAGTTACAGACATTTGTGTACATATAGAACGCTACTCTACGATAAAACACTGTCCATGTCAAGGCCGCGACTGGTAGATACATAAGACAAAGTCAACAAACCTGGACGGCATCGGTCGGCTCGTCATCCTCCTGAACAGCCACATCACCATCACCGGCCTTCTTTCCCAAATCGTAGGATATTTCCATCTCCTCGCACGACATCAATTCCAGACAGTCGGTGCAGAGAGCGGCAACGGTTGGGTCCTGAACAAAGTAGTCTTCAGCACTGAGTAGTCCTCGGACCAATGAGGTGGTCATGTACTTCATAAGCAAACACGCCAGGGCGTCCTTTAAAAACCGTTTGAGCGAATTTGTTATTATCCGCATAATACAACTGCTACACCCCTGCCAACTGGTTGCATAAGTAGGAAGATACAAAAATGCGTGGTAGCTGGCTCAGACTCTAGCTCCAAGCTAACGACGGGCTAAGAAGACAACGCGCTGACATAGATAAATACAAAACAAAAACTGACTCGAATATTCAATGATGTTCCCTTGGCGGCGACTTGTAACACGTCGGCGCTCATGCGCACCATCGCGCCAAAACGCTGCTGGTCGTTGAAGGTGGAGAGCTGGAATTGGTTCAAGATTCACTATCGAATCTCACACATCGTTTCCTTTTTTTAGGCAACCACCAAATCTCAGAAATGACGCATCAACCCAGTGCTTATCAACAACAATAGAAAACCATGTCATCCTACTCCAAGTAAAATTGCAATGAAAATTGTCCTAGACTACACCTAAAGTACCAACTGATTCGTTTTTTAGACCTTGGATACACACTGCTTTCTTTTCATTTCGTATTATTTAATGCATACCTTGGGGTTATTTAATCAATAAATCCTCGATGACATGATCACTTACAATGAATCTGAGAATGGTTTGTCTCCACACAAACTGTGAGGCCTCACTACCCGAGCAGACTCTGATCTTCTTTCGTTGTGTGGGTTCCAGACCACCGTCTGCAAAATACAATAAATGAGAGAGAAACGTTTCTTTCGCACCAGCTTGACAGTACTAATGAGTTTTATTTATTATTTTCACTTGATGTTTACTACGTATCCTACGTATCCTACTTATTCTACTACTTTCCCGTTGGTTTTCATAAGCAAGGAATACATCGATTTGTACATACCCACCTTCTAACCATAACGAAACATTCTGAATTACAGGCGCGCAATAAGCCTCGAAACAGTCGAAACCCACTTGTGCTCCACGTGTACGGCGCATTGTTGTAGAAGAGGATAAATTCCATAAAGTTGGTGTAGAGCATATCCTCCATCAGGGGCAGCAGGGCACACTTGAGTGCCTCCTGCGCAAACTTTGCAGTCTGAGCGTGCTCGTCAATGCATAGGATCACGTACAAGTGCATGATCTGGAACAGGACGTATATAACGCGGTATACTAATGCGTGAAAATAAAAACTAACGTGATGGGCTGGGTAAATAAAAAAGGTCCTAAATTGAAATTGAAAATCTCATACTCACTCTTCTCTGCACCATCACAAGATCACAAATCACCATCATTGTTAATTCACACTATACCGACATTCACCATAAAAGATGCAAACAAAGCTCAATCTTTCAATAATATATAATAAAATGATCACAGTACCAAAGATCATTGCGTTTTTATTGTAGACAGTTACTTCCAAAATACAAAACAGTTTCTCATGTTGATATTCCATACACTACAGTACTCACCAGTCCTTCCCACTTTATAAACTGCTCCTTGATCAAATGGGTGATCATCTCGAGTGCTTGACAGCGGACAAACGGATGCGGATCGAGCAGCATCGTGGCCAGTGCTGGTGCCAGCTGTTCGGCGACAGCGTACCTAAACCAGACAGTTTAACTGAAGTTAATTAGTTAATCTTAATTTTTACTCTCTTCTACATGAAGAACCTGTTTAGCATAGCCTCTTCTGAATTAAGGAAACCAGAGGCCATTCCACCACTCAATTCTCCGTCTTTTTCTCTGCGTGTCTCACATTCATATGCTATTTTCTATCCCCAGGGAATATTTCCCCGAGGGAATCGGAATGGTGAAGGCCTCAGGAAACAACACTTTTTCCTATTTTCAGCATGATGGCCAAAAATAGCTCAACCCGCTCCTAAATCACGAAATAACCAACCTCTTCACCATATCACAGCAGGGAACCATGAGATTTGTTCTAATATGGGCCGAGCCTGATCCGTGCATCTCTTTGATCAATTCGGGCAGGAAGTCACGCGCTAGTTCGCCATCCTAAATTTAGTACATTCTGTCTTCATTCCCAAAACCAACACCCAGACATAAACAACCAACTATCCAACTGTAGTTTACAAGGATATCTCTCGCTCACTACGGCACTATTTTTTCCACAAGTAAAAATAACTATAGCTGTACGGATGCATCTAAATCGTCACTAAAAAGTAAAAAGGATAGTTTTACAAGTAAAAAATAACTATAACTGCAACTGCAAGTAAATAGAGTCTCTAAAAAAGGAGCCAATTGCGTTATCCAGAAGAGGTACTCTCTTAATGTTTTATCGGTTTGTACTATGCGAAAGGGAATAACACAATTAAATTACAAAATCCTTACATAGATACAATGAGCTCCGAGTGATAGGGCTGCCGCGGATCGTACTTGAATAGGAAACTCCTTTGGCGGAAAGAGAACCGTCACATCAGAATGCGCCCTCCGCATCCGCATCCACTCAACGTCGGCCGCCCACCGGCCGTTCTTGCGCGCCGGATCGCCGTACGGATTCTTTGCGTCGCCAAACTGTAAATAGACCAATTGATTGACATGTCAGGTTACGACTATGCTATTACAAGTGTTCACACACCCACATCCCGGTTAGTTCAATTCAATTCAAACCTCCTCTGGTAACTATTGGAGTACTCGAATGAAAGCATCGTTCATACATTCCCTTGCAAAATGCTTAGGCTTAGGTTCTATGCTCTGCCAAATGTCCATGAACCAGTGTTCATTAACTACAAGGCAGATTTGGGTGCCGGTCAACAATACAAACCAATAACCTAACCCCGACTAAGAATAAAGACATATTAAATGGCCATACCTTCACATCCTTCCGCTTTCTTCCCAGGTTATCTCTGAGATCCGAGAAGCACTTGGTAGTCATTTTCAAGAGGTAGGAGATCATCAGAGGTTCACGCACATCGATTTCATCTGAAGTGACGACGATCAAAGTTACTAGTACCTTCAGTTATGAGGCTAAGGACAATGACAAACCCAAGTGCGCCGCACCGCCTTTTCCTGGGTTACAGTTAGACAATGACAGCCATTTTGCAATCAGTTGATGTTAATAAACACGCAGTATATAAAGAGAACTCGCTTAACAAATAGTGAAGGAGTAGTGGTGAAAGGTGCATGCAGGTAGCATCGATTATCATAGAGTATTACAAGATAGAGTATTAGCAAATGACCATGACCAATCAAATTAAGGGCGAGTATCCGTGGTTTCTTAAGCAAATCAAAAATAAGAAACCACGGATACTCGCCCTTAATTTGATTGGTCATGGTCATTTGCTAATACTCTATCTTGTAATACTCTATGATAATCGATGCTACCTGCATGCACCTTTCACCACTACTCCTTCACTATTTGTTAAGCGAGTTCTTTTTTATATTATTTTATACTGTGATTTTTTTTTCGTCTCATTACATGCAATTTTTACACCGCGTGAGAAGCTGAGCCTCTTGAATGTGCTCAGCCTGTGTGTGTTTTCTCTCTTTTCATGTTAATTTACATTTGCTACTGCTTTTCGTTTTCTAAATAAAGAGTTTAATAAAGTTACTAGTACCTTCAGTTATGAGGCTAAGGACAATGACAAACCCAAGTGCGCCGCACCGCCTTTTCCTGGGTTACAGTTAGACAATGACAGCCATTTTGCAATCAGTTGATGTTAATAAACACGCAGTATATAAGATAATCATCCTAATCCCACAACAATGAAACAATATTTCTTACCTCGATCCAACTGGTAGATAACGTCAAGATTGAACTGTGCGGAAAACGCCGTCGAGAGCACCATACGAGCCAGGAATGTGTTTCTGAAAAAGTAAATATATTGCTTATGCTAGAGTGATATACAATTTCATAACTATGGTCAGGGAAAGAAACGGGAAGAAATAAAAACGAGCAAGAACAACTCACCCATGCTTCGCCGTTTTCTTCTTCAACCAGTCCATCGAGAGGAAATACTTCTCTTCGTACCAAATCTGCTTGATAACGGTAGCCGCGCCACGATACAGTTCAGCAGCAAACCTAGATCATACAATAGTCTAATAGTAGACCAAACTAGGCAGACCCTCCCCAAGTTAAGTTATGAGTCTTTCCTGCCTCCCTCTATTATGACTGTATGACTCGTACAGAGGACGAAACCACACCACACCCTCTTCCCTGCCAGGCTAAACGTAGATCTAATGTATTCGGAACAGGCTTCCTCCGAGGTACCTCCTAAACCTTCAAAATATAAATTTCACCCAATCACTCACTCCTTCAACTCCGTGCACTCGGCCTTCTCGCCATCCTTCTGATGACCCAACAAAGCGGCCAACGTGATCCACACCTCGTTGATCAGCTGCGATGGTACACTAAATGCTACGTTTCTTAAGATCTTAGTTAATGGACATCTAACAATAAGACCAATCAGAAGAGATAGCTAGAAAGTTTTGCTAAATAAACAATCGCGTGGTACAACTGTTTTCGAAAAGACTACGGTGGTGTAAAGGACCCATTCATACTTAGTTTCTTTCATAATCTGGTTCTGGTGGAATACGAAAAGCAAAGTTTCAGTAAACAACGTTCCAGGCATCTATTGTGGTATACATAAGTGATAATTCGCCAACTGCACATTACCAACTCAATAGTTCCTTAATTTACAAATATAAATCTCACGTTTGTGCCTGCAAGTGTCCCTTGAGGTTATCACACAGCCATCTCTTCTCCTCATCTTTCATCTTGTCGCGAAGTAGACGCATCATTCCGAGGAGAGCGCGCGACTGAAACAAGCGCTTATTATGCCTTCTCAATTTCTTCTCCTCAGCTTCAACTGCTGCTTTTTTTTCTACAAACTACCCTAAGTCATACAGATCTACAATCCCATGATTCCAAGACATACCTAGGCAAAGGCCCACAACCTCTTTATCTCATAAACGCTGGGAATAAAAGACAGACGACAACAAGCAACATATAGATCATGGATGAGTGCATACGAGCAATGTGTGTTGAAACTCCCAGATACTAACTCTGACTTGAACAAAATCTCTAGAAAAAAGATACACATCCCGTATTACCGTATCACTTACCGTATTGCCGTAGGGTACTGTAGGAACAGGTGACCAATCACGGATCGGTTGTGCCATTGGTGGGCGGGCAAACGACTTCCAGCGTCGAAGCGCAAAGTCGGGAACCGCGCTGTTCTGAACGGTACAAGGTACAACTTTCATGAACAATGCTGTAAGCCGACTATTGTCATCGGTCATCTGGAACTCGTCGCCTACTGATCAGGACCTCTGCCTCTGCGGAACATGTCATAAGCAAAACATTGAATCTGTATTTTCACCCTTGAATAAAGGTGCACGCTCTTGAAGCGTAAAACAAATTTTTAAATTTTTAAAAACTTGTAATAAGTAATAACAAAAGGAAAGATATCGTGATCGTAGTATACTGGGAAAATAGAGATATAATCTATGATAGACTTGCAAGAATAGGAACAAGAACATACAAATAAAAGGGCAATGACGATGAGAAATAGAATGCTATCTGCGGTCACCAGTAAAAAAGGAGGAAATAACCTGTCAACAGTCACCTAAACAAATTTCCCAGATAAACTAACCGGAAATACTCGAATGAGACAATCGAGCAACGTCCAGAGGTCATCTTCGTTCACTGGGTTCTTCTCCAGCCTGCCAATCAAGTCGTGCATCACAGAAGGTTTCAGATGACGGTGAGACGCTTGATCTGAAATGTTATTGGATGCAAAACTCATAACCAAAGGTTGTTTAGAGAGCTTTAAAAGTAGTCTACAGCACTGACGTCACATATATTGCTTCAAATTTTGAACTGAAACTGGCCATACAATTGCTCACATGGATAACATACACGAATCGTAGATGATGTGTCTATCTCTATTTTTCCAATATATTACGATTTACACTGATTCTTTTTTTTCCAATGAGCTGAGTTAGATAAAATATTGAGCATTTCACAACCAACTGCGATTAAACGCTACAGACATACGTGCACAAAACAATAAAAACAATAAACACATCGCCCCACTAACTAACCTTTCAAAGCCCTGATTAGATCAGTCCTACTTCCAGAACCGGGATAAACCCTGTGCAGCACTTCGGCGGCTAGACCGTCCACTGTTTTGGTGGCCGAGAGGAGTGGTGTAAGGACAAGCTCCTATAACAGAAACCATATGCAAGGTGTTTTTTCATACTTACGTCTACCATATGTAAGTTTGCCAAACCAGATTGATGAAACCATAGTTACGGTGTTTTTTTTTTATATTTACGTCTACCATATTTATGCTTATGAAACATGCTAGCTAAGACAAAATCACACCAACCAAAACAAGCCCGGCAACCATCTCAGCCACTCCATTGTCCGCATCTCCAATCATGGGGAACACGTCGGAAATCCAGATCTCGGTCACTTTGTGCCTAGAACATTTGTGTTCAGCTTCAGCGTAGTAACAAACATGAGGACGCACAAGTTTAGCTACAAGCCTATGGTAAATCGTTACCCAAACCTGATGGTAAAACCGAACAAGTACATAAAATTGACTGAAGAGGAATTGTATAAACTAGATGGGCACTCCGGAGGTGATAAAATACCCAAACTTTGCACATGCACCGACAGACGATTTACATATCGTCCCTGCCCTCTGCGATGAGTAGCGGGCCTGACAAAATGGACGTCCTACAACGAACTACACACACAAAACTCACCACTTCTCAGAATTCGGCTCGACAGCACTTAACAGCATCGTGATGGATTCGGCCGCTTGTTTCCTAACCACTTGAGCTTCATCACGACAGAATTTCTAAAGCAAAGCGCAAAAGATACACAGTAGATACAATGTGGGTAGCCAGTTCCTTCGCTACTAAACCTCACAGACAAAAATAAGAATCGTCTAAAAAAGTGGCATCTCACCTGCAGCATAGTGAGTCCAACTTGGAACTCGTTGTCACCAGCGCTGACTAGAAACTTTTCCACGCACAGGCACGTCGACTTCCGGACTTGTGACTGAAGTTACCGATATACATTTTTTGCAAACGGACATCAATAATCAATACAATATTCGCGTGACAAAACTACTTCACACACTAGTACTAGAATATAACGAACTATGGTAGGCAATAATTCACAACCCTCAACCTGAACCTTGACTTGTTTTCGATTAGCTTATTCTTAGAATTATAGATCAAAACGTTACAGTGTGCCTGTTCCTGTTCTTACGTACATGGTCGGTGAAGACCTCCAGAGTATATATGCGCACTGCGTACAAAATAGTATACCAACTGAACAAAGTGATATCTCTTCAAACCTTGGCATCACGGGAATTGCACTCCAATAGCGGGAAGAACTGGCTTCTTCCGAGTGTGGCATCATTCTGCTGTTGAACCATCAAGGCTTCGTTCACGCCGCTAGCATCTTTGGACCGATCGCCCGTCTCTCCAAGAAAAATCGACGAGGATAGGGCGAGCTGAAGAAACAGGGACAATGGGGTTTCCAAGTATGGTGAAAATTTGCAGTATTTTGTAACTACACGAGACTATTTTTTTTATTTTTCATATTATATATGCAAGTTTTGTGCAGAAATACGGTAGTGTATTGACAGAACCACAATCACACCGAATTTTTGGGATACTTGGAAACCACATAAAGGCACAATATGTTATGATGATATGATATGGTTAGAGAAGGCGGAGGACATCTCTATTAGAGATATATTAAGAGGTATAGCGATCCTCCTAAATGTCTCGGCTCAGTCAAACGGCCATACACCGAGCTTAAAATATGCATGTAATCAATAAGTATAAAAACTTCAGGTGGAAATAAACAAACAAATTCTTTTGCGGCCTCCTCCACCGCCAAAAGGTTGGCGTCGTTCTGAAGCAACAAGTGAGCGACAATCTGCATCGATCTGGAGCGTAATGCCGAGGAATTGTGAGCGACGCAGTCAACTATCATGCGGAAGAGCAGCTTGGCACCTGTAAGCGTTAAAGCTGTATTTATGTGGTTTTGAATTGAAACTAATAATTTATAACTACATTCCCATGTAGCATGTGTATTTTCTGTGTTGTCCAGTACTATACGCTTCACAAATCACTTGAACTATCGCTTGAAACTGAAACACATTAATGGGAATATATGCCCGATCCTCACGTAGATATACTCAGATATCCTCTCTCAATTTGATTATCCACAAAATATAAAACTAATTAACGAGTGTAGCTTCACTTAATAGAGATGTCGTCCTTGGAAAAAGTTACTGGCCGTTTAGAACCACTGATACACGGATAGTAAGATACTGTCGCAAAAAACGCCTTCAAAACGAATTTTCATTTATTCTCGTGCGATTTTTGGACAAGTCAATACCACTTGAAGGACGAAGTGGACCGTGGCACCGTGGATAAAAAAGGCCACTCACCATTTGGAAAGCTCTTTCTGATTTCTTGTTCTTTCTCCTTCTGCGTTAATTTCTTCGGTGGTTGCTTCTCGGCCTTGGTCTAAAAGTGGGAATAATGCATATTCGTCGATATTCAATTCAAAAATGTGAACCATGCACAAAAGTCACGAGTTGATGCGCATTGCCAGCGTGAACCCACCCAGGCAACAAACAAAACCAAACATTCTCCCCTAACCGTACCCTACCTCTAGTAAAAAAAGGGAAAATATCACGAATACTCTCCCTAACCTTCTTTCTGCCCTCTTCGTCAGACATCTCGTCTCCGTCGTCGCTCTCCATCTCTGCGTCCTCCTCAATTCCCTCATCGTCTGCATTGTTAGTTGTTGCATTCTTCTTATTCTTACTCTTCTTTTTTTGTTGTTGCTGCACTGTCGTATCCTTAGTATCCTTGTACCTGTCAGGATTGATGGGCTCCGGTCCAGTCCAATCTAAAACCCATAAGTCTGAATAAAGAAAACATACAATGTGGTATACGGTGGTACGAATACTGGACTGTAACGAAAAATCCCGAGGTCATAGAAATAACTTTAAATTACAATATTTCACAAAGAGAAGGTGCCTGCAAGTCAAGTACAAGGCTGCCCTGATAACGCCAACAAAATAGAGCTACTAATCAGCTAATCATCGAATGATAAAACAAAATATACGACTAGACAATGACAATGACAATGGTACAGATCGAATGCCTACCAAATTCACTGATCATAATGGTTGCCACTTCCAACGCAATTGCCACTGCGCTGGCTTTCGTGAATTGAGGAACGAGGGTACGATATTCCTGAAAACAAAAACATACACAGAACCGAAAAAAGTACTCGTAAAGTTACCTGCACTCTTAAAGCGAATTAGCGGTCGGTCTCAACAAAAAAATACAAAAAGAGGAGGGGTAAACAACCGTGCGTTGACCACCATTTTCAAACCGTGTGTTTTTGGAATTTTACTAGCCAAATTCAAAATATTTTGTCAACATTTCGTCATTTGGATGCTGCGGTGTGCGTTATAATTTGAAAAGGCCATCCCTCGATTTTTCCAGGGCCGTGCTAGTATTAAAATCGGCAAATCGCCTGAAGCGAATTTTCCCATACAAAATCGCAAAATATGGTTGTTTGAGAACATTTTTGTGCAAGATGCACTTATTTGTTTGTGTTTTTATGTTTATTTTCGTTTATAACTTTTTTCAAACTATTTTTGGTGAAAAAACCCCAAACCGGGTGGTATTTCGCTTTAAACTGTAGGATGTTCCACTCTCACAATTGGACATTAGGATTATTGGATAATTTCGACATTGGATTTGGCTAAGCTTTTAGAGTTTAGAGCACTACTTCGGTACCGTTAGACCAGAGCGGACTGCAGGGACCCCTTCGGGCCCTGAAGAACGATCCTAGTTTTAACCTTTTTAGAGTACGATTTCAATTCCAGGAAACATACGTACGCACGAAAAAACTAAACTAAAAAGGAGGCCTACAAGGCCCAGGCATTGTGCGATCCAGTCTTGGCCTCTTGGATTTTGGATTGGATTTGGACACAGAAAAAACTCACATAAACATTGAGTATCGGTAGAAGTTTGAGTAGATTCACAATCGTTCTCGGGACTTTAGCCCTGTATTCAGCACGATCGGGACATTTTGCGAGGAGTGTATACAGCAGCTGAAAAAAATTACTTGATTTATACCTATGGAGCAAACATGATTTTACTCTTAAGTTGGTCAAAAAAATGAATAATAAAAAAGATATCCCAATCAGGCACATCACTGGCCGATAGCCTTACCTCAAAAATCGTCTCCAACTCCTCGTCATTTGCAGTAGCAGATCGGTCCTTGACGAAATTCTGCATGGCATCGGAAAAATGTTGAATAGCCATTGGCATTGCTCCACCTGTGAACGGGACATTCTCCCAGCTCCAGAGAAGAAGGCGCGGCTGTACAATACGCTCGTAAACCTAAAAAGTTACCAAAAATTCGCACTACCCGGTAAAACAATAGAAATACCCGACAATTTAGAAACCAACGGCGCCGAAGCGGCGCACTTTATAAGAACAATAAGTAGCACTGTAGAAGCAGCAAAAAAGCATTGACAAAAGCTTATTCTCACCAAATTCACGCAAACATAATTTTACGACGGCCCGCAAACGCAAACCCTCCAAATACAAGGTTTATAACTTTTAATAAAAAAAGTCTCTGTACGAATTTAAGCTTTGAAACTACGCCAACTACTTATATACGTGTAGTCATAGAGTCATACTGTATGACTCCGTACCTCAGTAGTATGACTCCTACAGTATGACTCCGAGGGATACGAATTCTTATGAGTCGTCAATCAAACTCACCAGAGATGCATCAGGAGAGTGGCGTCCGTGTGCCAGCAGGTGAGCCAACGCGAATGACCGCTCAACAAACAATTTTCGTTTCTTGAACTCGTCCAAACTGTCGACTGCCTGAAATTTACATCAAGGGGCAATAAAATACAACTTAACGGATGTGCCAAGTTTCAGTATAAGAGAGTATAGCATATAATCCTGTCTTTAACAAACACGAGCTAAGAGATTGAACTTTACAGTTTTACATTGTAAAAAGAGGCAAAGGAATCTACTTTCATGAATTAGAGCTAATACACAAAAACCCAACTTCTAGAATATCGGGACGCTAGATTCCACTTGTTTCAGATCTTACGTGGTATTCCATGTGACTCAAGTCCTCAAGTGAAACTAAAATGTAGACATACCGTAGTCCTTGGATCTCTTTTATCGTAGTCTATTCGTGCAATGTCTCCGACATAACGAGCCACAGCTATCGCACACGAGTCCATACCGGAGAGCGCAACCTACAAAGTTTTCCATTAGGCATATAGTACTATATAATCTTATATTATGTCTGACTGTGTAGTATTAATACTTTCCTGGTTTAGCTATCTACACATAAAATAATGAACGATTCCCATGCACAGTAGCACAGTACTTCTCTTGCCTATCCGTTGCATACATAACACCAAAAAAAAAACACTGCACAATTCTTGAATTAGCAATGTTTCAGTACCTACTTTTATGTAAAGTACCATACTGAACATTCAATCAACACTGAACTCCCTAAGCAACGAATGCAGTTTACGTCTACACGATTGCTTTAAAGTGAATACCTTCCGAAGTACCATATACAAAGAAATGGTGGAAGTATCGATCACATCCAACATATCCGAGCGCGGGAGTGTATCGTGCGAAACATCTGGAACGTAACGTACTGACCAAATAAAACAAGGCAGTCTTAGCGTTGTCTCTATTGGTGTCTTTAGAGACAACGCCAAAGCCATAGATAAAAGAGAAAAGGACCATCAGACAATATACTATACAAGGAAACTTTATCGAAGAAAAAAACAACACTAGTTCACTCACAAACAAAGTACGCGTGGTAGCCGACAATTCCAGTACATTATAAAACATCAGGTCACAAATCTAATAATATCTGCCGCTTTTACGCATGGGATCTATACCAACTCAAATAAATATCCTACCCACCGACAGTTGTGTTCAACTTCGACTTCTTGCCCTTCTTTTTCGTCTTCTCCGTTAGTTCGTCCACTGTTCGTGCTCCGAAAATTAGAACGCGAAAGCAGAGTCGCCACACTTCGATGGCCTTCTGTAAACAACAAAACTATCATACTATTTTTGTTTACTTTTGGAAACTGAGGCCACATTCACCACTCAACACTCAATTCCCCAAGGGAAATTCCCTGTCTTTTTCTCTGCGTGTATCACACTAGAATGCTATTTTCTGTTCCGAGGGAATATTTCCCCAAGGGAATCGGAGTGGTGAATATGGTTTCTGAATACTTTAGCGGAACATGTTAAAATGTTACTTTGCATGTTTTGCAGTGCATTCGCAAATGTACTTCCTTAGTGTTTCTTCGTCCCACTTGGGATGTGTCATGTACTGCTAATGAAAAATGTTAAATTACACAAAAGTTACTCAGAAACAAACCAAAATCAATTAGTAAAAAAGATGAACCTGTATCAACTCCGGGTAGAAGAACTTAAACACGGTGGCTCCGGCAATCGTGCACAATCGAGTATATACCGACGCAGCCGCACAGCCACAACGCACTTGGACGAGCGAACTGAAATGTAAAATGATAGGGTTGTCTGATGAAAAGGACAGAAATAAGTAGAAAAGGCAGGGTATGCAATTAGAACAAGATAAAAAGTACGATACGACACTTCGAAACACTCAAATAAGAGGGTGTTTCCTAACGAGTCAATAGTAAACCGCTGACCATTACATGACTTTTGACATCCTAAGCTGGCCGAACAAACATCTGAGGCCGTATTCACCAACACACAGGGAACCCTCCCTCGGTTCACGAGCGCTCTGAATTTCTTCTGCTCTCGTACTCTCTACGCATTCATTAGCGCCTTCGGGAGGCCAGGGAGGGCTCCCTGCGTGTTGGTGAATACGGCCTCTGGACAGACACAACAGTTCGAATCTCAGTACAACAAAATCACTTCTTACCTATCCTTCAGCAAAGCCGCTTCCATCGTAATCCAGAGAATACAGGCGACTTTAGCCGGTTGGCACTCGTCCTTTGTCAATCGCATCCAAAAGTCCTTGTCGAAGGTGCTCACGTCAAAGGATTCTGTTTCTCGCAAAACTGAAACAAAGCGCATACTAATATCGTGCCACGGAGAGTAAAGTTACACTAATATTTCTGTCGCACCGAGCTGAAAAGTACAACGCAACTTTCGCTCCTATTGTTGTAAAAAGTCGGTTTGCCAATAGCCAAGTCTCATCAGTAAAGTGACTTGATTGGTCAGCAGGAAACACAAGAGATACAGTATAAATTGGGTGTCCACAAAATCAACATACTTGAATTCAATGTCATTGAAAGAGCTCCATTGAGTAAATTATCTTGCACGCTGCTTTTCACCTCTTCAAAACTTGAGAAGTTCACGTCTATCCTAAAATACTAAACAATACAAACAACCGAATCAAGTAATACAAAAAATAACAACGTGGATAATAAAAGTTCTCCTCGCTCATGTTAACTAAACCTGAGCCCATGTTCTATAGCAAGGGCCAATATCTTAGATACCAAATCCGACAAAACATGCCTTTCGACCAAACAGTATTGGTTAATAAATTATTAACCGATAAAAAGAGGTAGTATTTAGGACTATCGACTACCCGAAACACTATAAACAGCAGCAAAAAAGCAACACGAACACGTCATCGAGCGGTATACCATGTAGTTTTGAAACGTATTCTTTATAACTGCTGCATAACCACGTGTTATGTGCAAATTTAATGTGGTCACCTAAACCGGAAAGGCACAGATTTCATAGAGCACACGGCTTAGCAAGAATCCGTTTCACAAACCACGTACAATACCGCTTTAACGCGGAAACTATAAACGACAAAAAAAAACTAACCAATCATCAACATTGGCATTTGTAACTTCGTCTGCTGCCGAAATGATATTCTGGATCAGATCTCGTATTTGTTCTTCGTGTGCCGATACACTCCGTGAATGTGAATCTGTAAAAGGAATAGACGCTGCTACATTATCTGAAGAAAAATCTCCCATCCACGCATTCCCCCTGCGGATTGAAGATTGAAGAGTCACGACGCTAGAAACCTTCCGCACTTGTTCCATGTACTTGATTGATGTTGTATCTGATTGACTGAGTGGTTGAATAAAGTATTGATTAACAGCCGACTTGCAAATGCTTAGATAATGCATAGTGTGTAGATCAATCCCTATGTACACCGATAAACATAGAAGCAACATACATCTTTCAATACTTGGTGGTCTTCAATCGCTCTACCTCCTACATATTTGCAATGCTACATAAAAACATTTCATGCCCAACCAGACGATAAGAAAACCTACCTGTAGTTGTACTTAATGTCCTTGAATGACTTCGACTCGACCCTCTCACAGAACTATCGTCCTTAGAAACCATCCTGTAAAATAACAAATTTAGCATCTGAAGACTCAAAGTACAAAACAAAGGTGGTGCACAAAAAGAAAACACACTCACAAAGTTCGATACAATGACTGGAAGGAAACCAGCACAGAGGAAAGTGGTTTAATAACACAACGTCTCATTCCGATAGTTTATCATCAACAAGGCCAAAGCTTCAGAGTTCTTATTACCAACAAAGTAATCACTTAACTAGTTAAAATCACAACAGTTAACAGTAACAAAGAAAGGTTACCTCAAGTTCTTCACACGTCATAAACCTGGAAATAACATTACTAAAGAGGATTCCAACTACTAAAATAATTAATAATCTAGGACACACCGACAAACACTTAACTTAGTCACCGGTATTATGCATACCAAATTAGCAAAATCAGCAACGTTTCAGCATCCTAATTATTCCTAATTTCTACTGTCTCTTCGCAATAAATGCACTTATTTGTCTCCGTCATCCAGTTTCATCTTCTTCGCTTCAGACGCCGCAAGTTCCTCAACAACCTCCTGAAATGAATTCACCTATTCGTCAAGCACACAATCAGACAAAATTCTGAAAATTCACGACCTATTCATCAGATTCTTCCTAACTTCAACTGATTAATGTAATGTTATACTATTTCTTATATATAAAGAAAAACTTCTAATTCTAACTTCAGTATGTAAAACACCATATTGCAGGATTGAACGATATACAATCAAAATCACACTCTAGCGGGAAGCGGGAGCACAACAGTTAATAAATTTCTATTTTTCCTATGCGCATGCTTGTAACAATCATTTCACCTCTGTACTTCGATAACGGCTATAACGCTTTTCACGAATTCGCAGAAACTGCAATTATTCACAACATTTCAATAACTAACACGTTAACAAGCAAGACACAAGGTCACTTGGTCACTTAATAATACTTAATCAACAAGAAATCATATAATCTTACAATTAGATCTAAAGTACATATTAAGCAGGCATAACGCTTACTAGTGGGCGAGGCGAACGCTACGGTAATGTGGTGCTAGCAAGCAATCAAACAATGCCAAAGGAAACATGGAAAATGATGTCAAACGCAAAAAAGGAGTGACAATTCAAAAACTATACGTATACCCAACTAACCCTGTCAACAATCGGCAGCGCCCTTACGGCCATTTCAATCGCGCCCTCCCGTGTCTTGTGTCCTCCAATAAAGCCCGAAATGTGCACGAAAACGCAACTAGAATAAAAGTATGTATATACAGTGATCAATAGGTAAACGAAATCAGAAGCAGTCAAAGGGAGAACAGAGGACACAGTACAAAAAAAGTTTAAGTACATAATACTAAAAAGGAACGGCGATGAACCTTTAATGCAGTATAAAAGTGGGTTTGTGAGAAAATGTTGGACGTCTGACTTTCCAAATATTGCATGCGAACGGTGGTCTATTCATAAATTTAGGGGATGCAGTTATCCAACATACACAGGCTTCACATACCGCTTAAAGACTAAATAACTCACGAACTCACCCATCAACACCGGCTTCTTTGGACAGATCAGCATCACGAAGTCCCCGCCAGGCCTTGGGAAGAGGGCCTCTGAAAAGAGAACACAATTCAATACACCATCAAAACAACACAAGTATAAAGGCAGTGTGATTGTGATTCACTGATTTTGGTGTACAGTCTGATTGTGCACTGTTTACAGTAAAAAAATACCGACTTACATACCTGTTTTCAAAACTAGCACGCCGATCAGTTGGAATGGCTTGTACCCGCCAGCTCTGTGCGGTCGAATCTCCAAACAGCATATATGTCATCTTTGCTCCGAGAAGACCCCAAAATCAAGCAGTTTAACAGATTCATTGATTCACATAGTTCATAAGTTCAGACATAAACAAGTGCATATCACCAACAATGATATTTAGTATATTATAAGTAATAAAGTAATACACTAAATAGTTGCATTCTCATTCGCACAAAATACACGCGAATTTACTTGTCCTGCATAAATATCAAGCTAATCAGACCCACGCCCAATATCACACTAAACCCAAACGAGCCTTCTATCCTTATACACATAATCAATCGAACACTATTCATAGAGGCAGAAACCCAAAACAAGAACCACCAACACCAACCAGTTGCTCTTCCAAATCGAAAAAGTGCTCTTTCCAGGGGACACCGCCGTTCTCCATCAGTACAATTCGACCAGAATCGTGGATCTAAACGAGATAAGCTCAGTCCATCATTTCAGTGCAGCAACACTTGGTAACTGGATTTCAATAAACAACATTCTTACCGTGTATGTATATGTAATACCTGCCGCCCTCAGCATTAAATGCATCATTATGTAGCTGTAGCTCACTTTGTGTTGTAAAAGCGGATCGTACGTAGATCACAATTTGGCAAAGAGGCAGACCAAACGGTCTAGGTGGTAGATCAAAACACAACAAATAAATCAACAAACCTCCTTTCTCTTCAGCACAGCCTCCTCGACAATCTTTCTCGCTGGCCACCAGACATTATACAAATACTTAACGTTGTTCACAAATTCGCCACCAACCAGTTCCATGGCTTGCTTGAACCTGCATACAAATCACAAGGATTGTTAATTGTTAGCTTTGCATCAGCAACAACAGGCAAGTGGCTGTCATAAACCTCATAAAATGTTCCCCACAACAACACACCCGTGGATGAGAAACTGTCTACGAAAGTCCAAAAACAGAGCACGCACAAGAAGTCGCTTACAAAAGTGCTACCCTTACTACAGAAGGCACATCACTCTCGAACTCTCGACTCACCTCTCATCTGGATTCACATCTTCCTCGTTCCAATGAGGATTCAAATGTCCCACGCGACCGGAAATTCCACCCGACGAGAGGTACCTGGAAAAAAGTCACCTCATAAAACTTCCCATCTTTTGATCTTTTGGCGTATCTTACAAATAAATAAATAAATAAAAGTCAGCGCAATAAAGTAACAATTTCTTTCAAACAATCCCAGTGGGTTGCTATGAAAAAGGTAAAACCTGGGTGTTCCATCGTACTGCGGGATTCCGTTATCGACAGCGTCAATTTGCTCAACGAACACCTCATACAGTTTTCTGTAGAAGATCGGGATACAGGGATCAGAATCAGGGATGCCAAGGATCTAGAAACAAACACAATATCAGGAGCTTCAAAGTGGGTACCCATAAAATATCCACATACGATGACTGGATGGCAAAAAGCAACAGATTAGTCCATATTGGTAAATCATCGATAAAAAAAAAGAAACAACTGGGCAAAAGTTTGCTGTGGAGCAAATTGTCTGTGTATGGTCCCAAATCTCCAAGAGTAAGAGTAAGCCCGTCTAACCATTCACAATCCCTACTCACCTCCGCGATTAACTGTTTTCCAAAGAAAGCATACACCAATCCGGCAGAACTTAGTTTTGTGGAGAAATCGAGTTTGCCTAATGAGCTCATTGTCTCGGTGAATCCCCTGAACAAAGATACTTCATCAACATCAGAGAAGAAACTATTCAGAATTCCGCTAATAGGCAGTTACTTAGCATTTGCTGTTTGGAATTCTAAGATTCACACAAAGATACCTCTGATGATGATCAAATCGTTTCTTCTCGTGGTCAAACACACCGCCGACATCAACCACAACATCACATACATCCAGTGCTGCCGGGTCACGAGATCTAGAGAAAAAATCAATAGGGATTTTCCTATCTATGCTCGCCCATGCAGCCACCATTCGTAAAGTTGGGCTATATTGCCTGATTACCTCTCCCTTTAGAGAAAGACAAAAAAACCTAAATTGTGACTACAAACATAGCTACCCACCTCACGATCTCATACTCCTTGTACTCGTTTAGGCTCTTGAGCATGAAACAAGCAAAAGCCTCGTCACAGTGAAACTTTCCATTGTGTGTTCCAATCTTGCCCATTGTCACTAAAGCAGGAAAACAGTAAACGAAAAAAACTCGCAAACAAAATCCCTCTCTCTGCCTGTCCCATTCTAATAGTAATGTCACGAATATAGAATCAACATAAATCTTAACTCACCCAAACTCCGGATAAAAACCCTCGATTGAAACAGGCTCGGCTAGTTTCTGAGGTCGCGGCCGCCTAAAACAAACACAGTAAAGAAATATATACAAATGATAGTTAATAGGATACAAATTACGATGCACACAAACAAAACAACTGAAACAGTGACACTAGATACTTGCAGGCAAAATGAATGAGACATTAGACATAACAAGTACATATTCGATGTAACTACGCCGACGAAACGACTAGAATGTAGAATCAACACTCATCAAAAGCAAAATATTATCAACAAAAAAAAGTAAATTTATTTCACTACGCTAGACAAAAAGTGGCTAGGCTAGATGTTGTACAGTACTGAATTAACTGAAGTACCGATGACTGATAAACGTGGTTGCTATAAATTTCTCATCAGAAACATAGACAAAAGTGTTGTAGGATTTTACAAGGACCACTGTATATACATGCATTTCATCATACTTCATACTGTATAAGTTATAAGTTCATAAGTTGCCGATGATAAAACAGCAACGAACGAAGAATGTAAAACCTAGCAAAAGGAAACAATCATAAAATCTCTATCTGAAAACCTAATGACTTAATTGTAATTAGACTATTCTGTGCACTGTCCGATGACCTATTTATTACATCTTAGCGTACTATAAACACACACCCAGTAGTGTTAATGTCAACCTCTTCCTTTGCCTAGAAATTAAAATAAATCTGCACATGTACCAGTGGTGAGTGAATAGTGAATACATTATCATATTAATAAAAAAAATAAACACACTATTATACTATACGATTCAACCACATCGACAACGCTAAACGATACACAGTCGTCTGCATCTTATATTCGTCAAACAATTACGAAATACCGGTCAAACAAAAGTGAGCGAAATGTCCAAAACTTACCTATTCATATGTATATGCAGATGCCTAGAAGAAATTCTTTATAAACCTTGAAAGCACCTTGACGAGGAGGGGCACATGATGGTCCGACCTTCGAAGAGCAACAGAATCCAATAGGGAAGAAAACTCGAAAAGACGCGACCGTTCCTTAAACAAAAGATCTGAATAAACACAAAATGAATATATCGCAATCCCATGCAGACTCCCAAAGAAAACGCGATCTAGCCAAAATGATAAAAGGAGGTTGTCGGTAGACGAAAAGTTATTCACTAATATTTAATGCTAGATACAATCGCGATGAAACATTGTGTTAATTTTGAGAAGATAAGGTTCGACCAATAATAGCCAGAGAATAAATAAAACTCTTTGGCGTGCGGTGCGAAAATCCGTAATTCTATGGTACTGTGCAAACAAAAATCCAAAGTTGCGAGTTGCAACAAGGCACATGAACGACAGTCATAATAAATCTCAAACAGTACTACAAATAATTGTTAATAACGAAAAATACAACATACTTCCGCTAATCGTTGTTTCAAATTGTCATTGCTCGAGACGAGTACAACCTGGGCTTCGAGGTCACGGTGCACCGATCGATAACCTGAGAGTCTCACCCGTGAATACGATTACGTAAACAGTCTCGTCCCTTCTCTCTTATCCCAAACACAGCCCAATTTGTTTTTGCCCATAATTATCCAAATACAAATTTGATTGAAGCAATTCTTTCTTTAAAGCGAATACCGGCCGGTTTCTGAAACGCATCGTGGACAACTGAATGCTTACGTTCTTACTCCTACGTATTTATGCTAATTTGCTCGAATTTAGCTCGATTTTTATTCTAAGTTAAGTTCATTTGCATAAGCTGCTAGATGAATAAGAATGATGGTCAACTCGACGTGTTTCAAAACCGAACGGTATTTCGCTGTAATGGTCCCAAACTATGGTTGGCTTGGCTTTCAGACTACAGGACACCCACTGCTCCGGTGTAAGTGCACGACGTAAAGTTATCGTCCGCAGAAATAACGTAAACCCAGGAAATATTGGCCAAACTAGAAAAAGAACGCAAAAAGAGTTAGTCCCCAACACTGACCATAATTACTTGATCCAACAATAGTCGCAGTTTCATCTCCTTGATTGATCCAAACTCCCTTGGCATGGAACGTCCACCCCGGTCGATTATATTCGTACATTTTTACCTAAAAATGGATAAAATACTTCCCACGTTCAGCAGCACAAGAGATGGAACTAATCTCGCAAAACACCGCAGAAAACACGTTCAAGTACACTGCAGAAACGCTCAGCTTAATAGAAGGTAGATGAGTTTGTTTCAAAGTTCCAACTAGAAAAATGAACTAAAATGAATATCGACCTCTTCATTCCTACCACTTGAATTCGAATAGTTTAGGAACGCTGTTGATATTGAAGAGTACATCGATGTCACGTATTTTGACATACCGGAGGCCCCGAAGAAACCGTTCGCCTGTAAGTGAATATTGTGTGAAATTGTGAAAAGCCGCATTGGTGCAATGCAGAACAATTTTTGATTTATTGAAACGCTAACATAGTTTGACTTTCCTTTTGTGCTAGTGCTAATGTCCTATCTGGATCTGGAGGAAATCTTCTGAATTTCTGAATCACTGAGTTGAGGACTCATGCAAGCCACAAACCTTAGGTGCCGCCGTTAGAACATCCAGTTTATATGCTCCTCGATTAAAGATACGATCCGTGTACTCGTCGAGACAGTTGAAATAGCCTGACGCGAGAGTCATTTTCATATTTTCATCCTGAATGACATTAAGTTATTCTTTGGTTACAACGCACAAGTATACAATAAGGATGCAGAACTGAGATTCGATGAAAAAATCCTGGGGCGGAAATCGGAAATCCATATTCCACTCGAGAAAACGTTATATTGAAAAAAGATAAACAGATAAAACGAAAACTCACTTTCTGCTCAAAAAGGGCATTCAGCATGTCAAATTCGTCATGCAATCCAAACGGACCCATTTGAATGACAGGGTAAATTACAGTATCCGTTTCTAAAACAAAAGTCCATCATAATGATTAATGATAACAGTCTAAACATATATCATGGTCAGACACAAACTATCTAGCACCGTAGCACCAAACCGTAGAAATTGGTCAATTCCTCAACTTCGACTTTAACAAACCACACAATCCAGCCATATGCAAAATTAATAAGGTAACCTACCAGTTTCCGGTAAACTCGACACACGCCTCCGCAAAGTTGTTATACACTGATCAATGCGTTCCCGAAACATTGTTGTGTATTGTTGAGAATCGCCTGAAAACTGTAATATATACAGCTAACGGTCCTAGTCTTACTTTTGCTAAAGTAACTGAACAGCTAACGGCCCTAGTCTTAGTTTTGCTAAAGTAACTGAACACTCAATATAAAAACACAGTAAGAATAATACTACAACGAAAAGCAAGAAATTGATGAGATCACTTCCTAAATGACAATGACAATGATTACTCACAAGAGAATGTCTGAATAAAAAACTAGAAGCTCACCCAAAAATGGATGTACGTCACAATCCGGGTGCAGATTCAGTGAACCATCCTCGTTCAGTTGAAAAGCACAACGGCTGACCTAAGAGAACAAGAATACAGAATCAATTAAGTGTTCCGATATATCCACTTATGTATAAACTAGTCCTACAATGTAAATTATCCTTGTCAAGAGAACAACTGAAAATAAACACAAATAAGATAACAAAAGAATATCACCTCATGTACAATATCACAGAAAAAATCGGCCAACAATTTGCAGTTCTCAAAAATAATGTATCTGTCCTGGCGGTTCGTAAAGTAGGAATCGGAAAGGTTAGCACTAAAATTATCATTATTAATATTATCAATTATTCTTGACCCGAACGAATTAACCATAAATATGTCTCGCACTGCACTGGGACAGTGTATCTATCAAGCATGGGCAACAACTCTGACACTGATTGAGAAGGCAAGCTATTTTCTGGTTTTAAAAGCTCCCTTTCGAGAAACTTAATCTAAAAAAGGCACTAACCCACTAATAATCACAGTGTCATCAAAGATGTAGAGCTTCATATGTTGGAGTCCAATAATCTCGTTTGTTCTCTCTGATAATAATCTCTTCAAATAACCCGATAGCTCAGGCGTGTGGTACAATGAAACCTAAAGTACAGGAAGTCAGACTGGAAACAGAAAATGTGTCTATATCTCCAATAAACTGTCCAAATACCTGATTACATAAATAAACATATTGTAGGCACGCAAATGGTGGTGCGAAATGCTCCGCAATACATTCAGCATTTAGGGATGAAGCAGGTCAACATAAGAATTTTTGCGAAATTCGAGCAAGATCATAGGAAAACAAACAAACCAGTGCTTTTGTGGCGATTGCTCTCAGCAGACAAACACTACTCTTCTCCTGAGCTTGACCTCTTGTGCCTCGTAGAGCGTCGAGAAGAACGTTGACTTTGAGGGACTCATTGTTCTCTAGAGTTTCATGAATAGCCGACACCTAAAATGTTGTGGATGGTAACAGGCAGTGAAATTGACGCAAACAAGCTACCAAGATCCGAAATGGAACAGGAAAACAGCGTAACGCACAATGCAGTTCCATCAATTAGAACTCACTAGATCCCGTTCAAGACGACCATCTCCTAGATATAAACTACTCAGAACGATCCGTTCCTTAGCGGTTCGGCTCCTTTGCTAAACATAATTGATATTAGGGGGTTATAACTGATATGAGGTAAGCTGAGAATAAAAAACTTTGACGTCCACGGTTATAGATTAGAAGTTAGAAGACAAAAATGTATAAATGTAGTAACTAATAACCAACCAAAAGGGTGTTATAAAATTGTTGAGGCGTCTCCAGAATGTGCACATCTTCTGAGTTGATTGGAATGGATGGTATATCGCTTGGAATCCATTTCATAACGTTTAATCGAGGAAGAATATATACTAGTTCAACAGTTGACACTGTAAACACACACGTTATATTGCGAACTCAATCGATCTTCTTCAAACTTGTTAGGAGACGTTATAGCACGAGTAGTAGAGAATGCAAAATTGCCAAAACCAGATTTTAGATTTTGACAGGCGTTCGTTATTCGGTTTGGCGACTAATTCTTAGTTTCTCATCAAAATTTTTCGCCTTTTCCTTTTCGATGCAGCACGATGCGAAACAGAGTAAGTAAATTGAAAAGAAAAAAATATAAGGGCGCGTTCGGGATTGATTTTCCGAAAGGAAACTCGGCCAAATCCTCGTTCGGGATGGACTTTTTGGAAACGTTCCAATGCTTGGAGAAAACAAAAAATACGTAGAATTAGCTTGCGAAAACGTTTCCCGCGCTATTTTTTTTCCATTCTAACTGAAGCGTTTTTAAAATGTCCGATCCCGAACGAGGATTTGGCCGAGTTTCCTTTCGGAAAATCAATCCCGAACGCGCCCTAAAAGAAAAAAAAAAACAGAATTTTTGTTCAGAATTTTCAAATTTGTGCATTTCGCGGGCACGAAAAGAGCGCTGTAGTTAGGTGCGGAAGAGTGTGTAACACAGGTAGGGGAGAGGTAAGACTACGGTACCATCGATGACTTTCAAAAAACTAGTTTCATCTTGCTGGAAGTTTTATTCGAGGAAAACTTACGATGTTCTTCCACAGTTATTTGTGAACTTCCAGCAGAAATACTAATATGAAACCGTCCAGCTCTCAAACATCGTTTTTATACCGATACCGATCTACTATCAAACTAATATACTCCCATCTAGTATAGATTCGGAGATGGCTCAAGTAGCTTCCTAAGCAGGTGATAAGATGAATGTTCCATATATTTAATTCATTTATTTCAGGTACAGATATCGATGTCCGCCATGTGATCCATTTTGCAACATATATATTTAGCAATGGATAAATGTGCAGATAAAAAGTGAGCACGACCTTTCAACATGTGCTCATTATTGCTACGATGACGTTAGTCTTTTGTATGTGCCTGGAGAAACTAAGATAAATACATATGCCTCCTACTAATATGTCCTATTTCAACCACGTTCTCTAATAAACAAATCAGTAAATAATTATGACCATTACTCATTACATTTTAATTGCCTTTGCGTTTGCGTTTCCTCATTATTCCGTTTTCTAGAGTTGTTTCACATTTTGTCTTTATCGCTAAACGAATCTAGAAATGTTGCCTAAGTCATTAATTCTACTGTAACAAAGTAAATAAACAAAGTTAATTGCTATGCACTCGTAATCTGTGCCATCAGTTCACGCATACGTTTCTAAACATGTCACCCTTATAGAACAAACCAGTCGGCTACCGCCGCCTGAGGCGTCTTTCCAATATTCGCTGATGGTCGCTATGTTTCACTGGGCTATATCTATAAGTAGAGGCAACTCTTTCTCGCAAGAATAGTTTCCTGGGGAAAGAACTTAGTTTCTGTTGACTATATTTCTCCTAAATTGTCTGCAACTTGCTCTACTCTAGGACATCGAAAAAATTGCCAAAGCCTAAAAGCAACTTAATATCGCGTGGCTGATACGCCGCAATGTTTCTCTGGGCTATAGTTAGGAGGAACACATTTCTATCCCAAGAGTCTCCAGTCCTTCTTTTTTCTTTTTGAACCCCATACCAATATTGAACACGGGTTAGAACTTAGTTTTTGTTGACTATATTCCTCCTAAATTGTCTGCAACTTGCTGGACTCTACAATATCGAAAAATTTCAAATCCTAAAAAAGGAATGTGCCTGGATGATACGTCGCAATGTTCGCTGGGCTATATAAGTTAGAAGCAAACATTTGTCTGAAGGAAATGGTTTCACTTTTTGTTATTTTCCTTTTGAAACCTACACCAATATCAAACACGGGGATATAACAGTTTCTGTTGACTATATTCCTCCTAAATAAGGACCGGCGCCACGGGGAACATCAAGTTGAGCACACATCGATGCCATTGACAGGGAATTATTATAATTGCGATATGCTTCTTGAATTGCATGGAACAGGGATCTCGGCCTACTTGCCGCACAATCGCTCGAACGATACCCCGCAAGCATTCTGTATATGGCAGCCTACTGTTCAGCGGGTTGCACTGGGCCTCTTTTTGCGTGGAGGTGCCCTTTGCCAGTGGGTGTTCTTTGAACTCTTCTCGCTCGGCATGTTCCTCCCTTGCGCCCTTTTGTGTACATGCATTCGTGTGGTCCGCAATGGCGTTGCACAGCAAGTGAGTATATGCAGTGAGTGTATGAGTGCGTTGGGAGTGCGTCAGGGCTGCATTCTCGTAGGTTGCTCAAGGTGAGGATAATCTCACGTTGAAGGCAATGGAAAATTTTTGTAAAATAAGAGTAAATAAAGCATTAGACGAAAAGTGCTTTTCGTTTTTTGTTTTCAAAATTTGTCGTTCTTTGAGTTTTGTGGCGTGAGTTTTTCTTTGAACCCTTTGTGCCGGGAAACGCCCGAACGATACACCACACCTATTCCACATATGCAGCCTTTTTTTGGACGTTTTGTGAGGGGGGCGCTCGGACGGGAAGATGGCGTTGAATGACTGACAACCCTACAACCTGAGCGTAACGCACATCATCCAAACGTACACTCAAACAAACGCACAAACAAACAAACAAAGCTCCCAACTTTATATAATAAGATTGTTAGATTGAGAAAAAAGGCTATGCCCATGAGGAATAGTAAGATGTGCACATACTCACATGCAATCACTCGTTTCCCCCAAACCAATACTAGGAGTTACCAAAAAAACTACGATATTACCAATCGAACCCTTACGTTTTGCCAAATACGTTTTTTCTACGGTTTTCCACGGATTCGGTTGACATATATAGAACCTATTGCACTTTATCTTAAATTTTAGGTTAATATCTTAATGTAAAATTGAAAGATAAAATTGTTTTTGTTTTCAGGGATTTGACCACTTGGTTATTTAGTAGTAGTTTCGGAAGCGTTTTTCTATTTTTCCTATCAACGCGTATTTTCATTCCGCCTTTTCTCGCAATTAATCAACTGCAAGTGATCGACGGCTACGGCTTATATCCTCTGGACCTATTGAAACTAGGCGCCAACTGCTCGCTTCAGGGTTTTAGCAGGCCCACCCACATATCAGCACGCAACTTACTTTTTCACAAACCTTTTGCTCTTGTGCCGGCACCCAGACGTCCCCTTTTGTGAGTAATATGGAATATTCCAATACGGTGAAGGTAGTACGGTAATGTTATTTAGAAGTAACAGTATCCAGGTCAAATTAGAAGTATTCCTTGATTTATGAGACTTAACTTCTGAGAAAATTTTGCTAATTATCCGAGGATGTACCACGCACACTTCACCCATACACCTCCCATTTCTTTGAAAAAGGGTCCTCGGTACCGAACAGAAAATTGGTGCGCGGCGGTTGGTGCGCTAGCAAGTCCATGTTCGCGCGCTTCTGGCGCCTCTCTAGCACATCGCACGCTCTAGTTCTTGAAGCACATCTTGTTATGTCCGTTGGGCTGCGGCACTCCACCTAACAAAAAGCCAGTTCAGTAGTCCATGAACACAGCATATATGACGTTTTTTCTCTGCGTCCATAATTTATTCAATTATAAATCACTTCTTGATGTATGTGACTCGTACTAGATAGATATGCTTCTTTGTTTGCCTTCTCACTTTTTACCCTATAAAAACACACATATTTTTACCTCCTATATACCTATACCCTATTGAATATTTCTTGACCTTTTACGTTTCATGAGTTCATGCATTTTTTATTATTTTGTGTACTATGTTAGAGGTTTTCAGCCTTTTTTTGAATACCCAGTGTGGGTCACTTCGTCTATGCTAATTTGCTGAATCCCCCTTTCTCTGGTTTACTTCTATAGGACGGGAACGTAGTCTGATCCCCTCGATTCCTTAGCTTCCCGAAGGTAAAGCCGTAAAGCGGGGATAATAGTCGGGGAATGAGTTTCACCCTCCCTGGGGAGTTCGCGGTCCGTTACTTCTTCCCGCTGTCATTTATCCGGGAGAAAGACACTAACCCTTGGACATAAGGCCCTGAGACCTCTAAATCCAGAATTTATTTTTGGTCCCGTTTTATTGGGTGGAGTTCATCGAACATTAGATTTTAAATCGAACTGTTTTCCTCAAAAACAATCAATGCATTCAACGGAGCCGAAACTGGCACATGACTACTGAAATAGATTTGTAAAATTTATCGGAATGAATTTCCTCTAGTGAGGAAGTGCTGTCCGTAGTAAATATTGTCCGAAACATGAATATATCCTGGACGATTGCATTATTAATACTCCCAATTCTATTATTTATACGCTATAAGGTATAATGAAAGAAAAACGCAATTTACAATACATACGATCTAAAGCTGATACACGCTCGACGAGCAATACACACATTTTTTGCGTTGAAATTTTTTCCTTTTACTAATATTCCGTCTTTTATGCTGTCAACTTTTGTTGTCAATTTTGATTTCAAACCCGGGGTAAGTTTGGATTGGACGCGGTAGTTTACCCCAATAGCTTTACCCTTCTCATTGTCAGCCCAGTATCTGGGCTTTCCCCAGATTTGTGATTCTGACCTCAGCATATGATAAAGAAAACACTGAAAACACCGGACTGCGAAAAAATTTCTACATCCTCACTTATTGTTAGCTATTTCTCATTAGCTTTTTTTCTTTATAATCAGTACTTTGCGAAAGCACTACATATATACATTTGCATAAATCTTTATGACTCATCTCTCCAAATTTTCTAATATTAGAATTCAAAACAAAATCTCCTGACAATTGCTACTTAGTCATTTGGTCCTAAACAAAGACAACGCTAAATTGTAATCGGATGCCGGGGGTCGCGTGCGCGGGCGCGAAGAAAAGTGCTAGGAGTGCGCCGTCTGGGCGGCCGAGAGGGCGGAAGTCAAAGTAGCCACTGGGTCACGCAAGTCAGCAACTGTCTACGCAAGGGGGACGTGTCGAAATACTGAATTATTCATTCCTCTCACTAGTTTTCGCGAGTCAAAAACAAGTTCTACGTCCTGGTCAATCTTCCTTGTAACTTTTGGGAATACGGCCAAATCTTACTTATTATTTATTGTTGCGATTCGCGCACGTGTTATTAATGGTTGTGAATCAATATCTTGTTGATTTTGAACTGATTATCGTGTGGATTCTAAGAGAAAATACCGTAATGTTAACCTAAGAGTCCATACAATTTGACTATTATATGAATAGTAGATATATATTTAAATATATTAAATATTTATTAACACATAAAATGTGTGCATCAATATGATGAAAGGTTGACAAGCATCAATTGAATGGCCATGGTTTTAATTATCTTGAGCAAATTTATGTGAGTATTCGTACATTACCTCGAAGATAACAACAATAATTGCAACACATTGGGCATTCCTACAAATAGTACTAAGTACAACATAAGCTCAAAAACTAGCATCCTTGATATACTTCCGCCCGCAGTAACCCGAATGCGCTATGTACGAATACTCCTATACCGCACATGGTATTTTCGTGGATATCCACGAGATAATTAAGGACTTTGACCAAACAATTACAATACCCATATGTCGAACAACGGATTCCAATTGAAATTTTGTAGTCAAATACCGCCTAATGTTTCAACTGCCGCGTAATACAAAAAAAAATGTGAATATAACAAACAATAGTCCGCTTTACAGAAGAACAAAGCATCGTTTAAACAGATGAGATCAATAATTTGCACAATATACAACAATCCATTATACATATATACTTAGTATTTAGTATTAGTTTTCTTTCTTCTTTAGGCTGTAAATCCTGTAAGGTCTACTCGAGTTAGTGAAGTATCTGAACGAAATTTATTATTGAGCTGGTCTTTTTGGATTATAGGAATACTCCTTATAATCGATCGTTATATAATTTTCATCAATACTATTATGAATGAGATTCATATCTGAATTTTTTAGTAGCCTTTTGAATGCTTTTGAAGACATTGGACATGATTTGAGGCAATTTATTCGCCAACGAGTTGTGCGCATAAAATAACTGTGATAATATGGATTCTTTTTTGCAAAAGGAACATGAAATTAAAATGAATGATAAACGCCCGCGTGTGTTTTCATACATAATATCTACTAAGGAAGTTGAGAGCTCGCCTTTCAAAATTTTTAATGCAAATATCAGGTCTTGTTGATTCCTACGTTGTTGCAATGAAACGAGGCCAACTTACGTAATCGCTCAGAATAAGATGGAACAGGGGTACCAATTGGTTGGCATTTTTGGAAAATCATTCGAGTGATTCTCGACTGTACTTTTTCAACCCGTATTTTATCTCGCTTTAGATAGGGATTCCAAACAACGCTCGCAAATTCTAGCAATGGGCGCACCCAAGTCTTATAACATTTCAACAAGATGACTGCGTTTCTTTGTTTTACACTTTTGAAGATAGAAAACCAAGCCCCCATACTCCGCGTACAGATACTATTTATATGATCAACATAATGCCAATTATCTTGAACTTGGATACCCAGGTCTCTGATAGAAGAAACAGCCCCTAATGAAACCCCATTAACCTTGTAAACATTTTTACTATTTTTGTGTCCGAGGTAAAGAACCTTGCACTTTTCTTCGGATAGAGATATTTGCCAATTAGTACAATACTTAGTAAGAGCATTTAGAGAGGTTTCCAGACATATTGCAGCATTATTGGAATCTTCCGGTTTATAACTACAAAATAGTTTACAATCATCTGCGAAACAACGAATATTGATATTATGAGAGGTTTTTACAGCGTGTGGGAGATCACAAATATAAAGAAGAAATAGAATTGGACCAAGAATAGAACCTTGAGGAACGCCAGAGATAGCGTCAAATTCAACAGATAAAATCATCGACCTTTAACACAAAAGGTTCGGTCTGCAAGAAAATCCTGTAGCAATTAACCACTGATCGGGAAAGCCCCCAATTTTCTTAGTTTATAAACTAATTTTGTATGAACTACCCTATCGAATGCTTTTGCAATATCTAAGTAAACAACATCAATAGATTCCCCCTTTTCATATGATAGCATCCATTGCTTTTGAATATCAAGCATTTGGAAATCAACTGATTTACCCTTTGTGAAACCATATTGCTCAACTGGAAGGCAATTTGGCTTTAATAAACTTATACAATTGGGATTTTACTATCATTTCCAAGCATTTACATACAGCACTATTAATCGAAATAGGCCTATAATGCACAGGATAAACAGGTTTATTAATTTTGGGAACTGGAGTTACAATCGATTTTCTCAAGAATTGGGCATTTTACCAGTTTCCAAAGAAATGTTAAATATAAATGAAAGAGGCTCAGCTAGTTCATGCTTGCAATATTTTAGAAAGAACTGTGGAATACCCTCAGAAGTCAAAGAGAAGGAATTTTTAAGTTTCCAAGAGCTTTACAAACATCATGAGGGAAAATTACGGGTAGTGAGTGATGCTGATAAACACTACATCTTTTCCCATCTGAGGTAGCTGATGATCATCACGAGCAAAAACAGATGCAAATTGCATGCCTAGTAGATTAGCTTTCTGTACCTTATCATAAACACAGTCTTTAGTTATCGGATCATGCAACACCAATGGATGATTTTTTTCTTTTTATGCGAGAGCCCACATACGAATAAAACTTTTTCCCAATTATTCTCAAATACTTTCTTTTCTTATACGCATAGAACCTTTCCAAAGCTTTGTCAGTTCATTTTAAATCCTTTATAAGGACACTAATGTTTTGATGCAAATGCTTATTGAGGATGAACAACCGACGTTTTTGATATCTATGTTTTTGATATACTGAGGAAAGCGTGTGAAAGGGGTTACAGTGTACTTTAGAGGAACAAATTCACTTATCAGTAAACGTATATAGTCCGAGAAACGCTGCTCTAAATCATCAACGGAGTTATACGACCCAAAGAAAGAAACCCAGTTGATATCAAGAGAAGATTTAATTTGGTCCCAATCGGCATTTTTAAAATCCAAAGAGGGTGTCTGTTTTTCGAGCATATTATGGTTTAAAATCAGTTCAAAACAAATTTGGTTGTGGTCTGTGGAACCAATAGGAGGGTCAACTACAACGTCAGCTATAAGGCTATTGGAACTACTGAATAAATGATCAATAATGCGAGTATCTCTTGTGGGCTCAGTTACGAAGAAAGACCAACCCAAAGAATTTATGAAATTTCCGAAATCCTTTTCTTTGGCAATAACGGGTGCTGGATTAGCGAAATTATAATTAATTTAAAATCCCCAACTAAAATAGTATCTATCCCTGATGCTGAGAGATTAATGATTTCATCAAATAATAATGAATCTGCATGCGCAGTACAACCGGGTAATCGATAAACAATAATGAAACGCACTTTTGAAAAAAGGACAATGTCTTCTATGTCTACGCACAAAATTTCGAAATTTGCATTAGCCAGAGATTTGCATTCTTTGCATATAAACTTCCGGTGAACATAGACACAGATACCCCCACCCTTACAAGATTTCCTATCAAAGCGAACCAAATTATAATCATCATTACAAAGAAGAGTACCACTATTAATATCATTCCTCAACCACGACTCAACGAGAATAAATACATCTGGGAATTTAGAAAGCAATATATGGTGTACGTGATTAAGGTTCTTGAGAAGACTACGTATGTTGGAGTAAATAACCGATACCCTCCTGTCTTTACTGTTCACTCTGGTTTCCCCCCCCCGGGAAGCCAAATCCCGAAAATTTTTGAAGTAGTGGGGGGGCCCCAGAATTGCCCGTTAGCCCACCCCTACACCGCGGGCCGGCCCCCCTTTGCCCGTCTAGTCCCCCCCCACCTTCAGGAACTTTACTAACAGTCCCATATGCCCATGGCAAGTTTTTCTATGCAATTAATTTGGGGGTTTTTCCGCGCCTTTCCCCACACAAAGGCTTATCTCCCCTCCCTAAGCGTTGTGCCACGGTTTTCGTCGCCCAATTTTAACCCGCACCCGCCGTTTTTCCCCATTATTTTTTTTTTTAAATTAGTTTTCCCGACGGGTTACCCGCCAAAGCTCTTTTTCCCCCCCTGGCGGCCTTGCCCGCCGCCTCCTTTGCCTCCAAAGTAACGGCCTCCCCCCCTTTTTCCCCTCCCCCCCCCCTCCCTGTCCCCCCCCCCCCAAAAAAAAAAAAAAAATTTTTCACCCCCCCCCCCCCACCTTTTTTTCCCTGTTCTTTTGTTTCCTGAGCTTCATTTTAATTGCGAATAACCATCCTTTTTGCCATGGCCGAGTAAAGGGGCAATCCTCACAAGATTTTTCCCACAAGAAAATCCATTCATTTCTATACAAAGCCTTTTGGTTGGGCTTTTTCCGTTTAACAAACCCCAAGAAATTTTCAAACCCATGGTACGCCACCTTGCAAATTGGTTGCCGTTGTCGTTTTTTCCCCCCCCTTCTAGCAAAACTTTTCCTTCCTTGGTTTTTAAGCAGCCTCCCTTTCCTCCATTATCACCCGAAAAGCCAGACCTAGGCAAGATTTTAGTATGGGCAAAAGTAATGACCCCAAGAACCTACGACAGACGGGTCTCCCTCTCTTTAACCAGCAATCCCACAATCCCATTACCATTTGGATGAGTTGTTCCCCGGAAATATTTAACGTCCCCTTTTTTGCCCAAGGTCAAAATTTTTTGCCAAAATGTGCCCCCGAAAGTATTTTTTTCCCCCCCACCCAACTTCTCCCTCTCTGGATCAAGCTGAAACCCCAGTTTCCCCCCCCCTTTCCCCAAACTTTTTAATCCAGTCTATTTTAAACTTTCCCTTCCCTCAGGGCATTTCCCCCCCCCCCCAAACCTTTTTTTTTTGAATTTCCCCTTTTTTTTTTGGGGGAGTGACCTCGTAAGAAAGAACTTAGCCCCCATCCCAACCCTGAGGCCCTATCCCCCCTTTTTTCTTTCCAGGGAACCGGGTCAGTCCCCCCACTCCCATCATGTAAAGAAATTACAAAAACAAATGAATTTACTTACGAGGGTACTGTAGTCAGAAACGTTTTTTTTTAAACGTTCACCCCCCAAAAAGGAATGTTTTTCTGTTTCTTCAGAGCCCTTTTTTGGAAGGAAAGCCAGCGAAGCCGCCACCGCCTTCCGTTGGGAAAAATTTTAAAAATTTTTTTTTTTTTTTTTTTTTTTTTTTTAATACGGTTTTTTTCCCAACCACCCCCCCCCCAAATTATACCCCCGTAGTAATATTTCCCGGTACTGTTTTTTAATGTTTAATTAATTTCCCACCCATTGGCCCAAATCTACCAGTCCAGTAAACTGTTTTTTAATTCCAAAATTTTTAAACGCCAGAACATAGTCCACCATCCATCCAAGTTTGGGCTGAATTTCCCCGTAAAAGCAAAAACACCGTAAAGGCAAAAACACAATTTTCCAATTCCCCAAAATGCCAAACACAACCTAAATAATGGCCATCCTCAATCTATCGAATCTTTTTTATCAAACTGATACATTCCGTGGAACATGGCCTGGTGTTTTTTCCTAAATCGACCGGATCTTTGAAAGGTTTTTTATCCAATCAAAAACCACCGCCCCCCACAATAAAAAACCGAATAAGTTTTTATATCTACCGGTGCCCCCTTTGAAATCTTTTAGGTTTTTATTTATTTTGGTTTAGTCCATTGAACAAATCCCCCACAAACCTATGCCGAGTAGTGTTTTGTACATGGGCGAATTACGTTTGCCAAAATCCCCCAAACCGCTGCCCCAAGACCCTCTGCAAACCTATTTGTTAAGCCGTATGCCTTGCTGGGGGGCCGCCCACAAGGCCCAATTCCCTACGTTTTTGTTTATGGTGGAAAGCCTTGTTTTTCCGGCGAGAATTTGGCGCGTAAAATGGCGAGAAGCTTGGCCCGATGGGTGTGGGGGGAAATGAGAATAAAATCGGGTTGCCGGGTGCGGTCGGGGCCGGGACTTTCGGCCCACCAAGGGAAAAAAATGTAGAATCCTCAAGCAAACCCTCCTGGGGGAAGGAACCTGGGCGCCGAAATGGTGGCCCGAAGTACCCTAGGCCCCCTTCACCGCACCCTTTTTTCCTAATTGGTTTGTTTCGTTTTAATTGTGAGGATTCCCCCTGGTAATAAACTTTGTCCCGACGGGGTATGTTTGCCCGGTGTTCAGTGTGGGCCCCGGTATCATTTTTTTTTTTCTATTTTCCTTTTTTTTTTTTTTTTTTTTTCCCCCCTTCTTTCCCCTTCCCAACAATTAACACCAAGTTTCCATATAGCCTTTTGCCATCCATGAATTAATTGACATATATTATTTGGTGGGCAGGAAAAGTGTAAGCCGCTACTCGAATACTAATACTTGGAATGAGTCATAATACCAGGTCCCCAAGATTTTGGGATCTTAGCCGTATTCACCAACATGCAGGTAGCCCTCCCTGGCCTCCCCCCGGCCCCCTCCCCCCAGGGGATCCTAAGAGGTGGCCCGAGAGCCAGAAAGAGTTCCAGATTCAGAGGTGTTTTCGTGATGCATCGGGAGGGCTTCCCCACCTTGTGTGGGTTTGGTTGAAATACGGGCCCCCTCTTGGGTTTTTTCTCTTCTGCGGATTCCCGGGGAAATTTTTTTCGTTCAGCTCCTGAATGAAACTCCGCCCTGTTTTTTTGGGAAAAAATAAAGAAATACAACTATTAAGGGTGGGCGCGGGCCCGAAGAACACAATGGGCAACACACATTTCGTTCCTTTTTTTGCGGGGAATCGGCTTTTTCCATGTGTGCCAGCAAGAAGCCGATAAAATCCCGAAGGAAATTTTCCAAATTATTTTGCCATGTAAGCCAGTAAAAAGCGTTAGAAAGTTTAGCCCCCACACTTTCCAAACCAAATCCACTAATGTTATTGGGCCGCCCCTTATTCGCAAAGAAAACACGGTTTAAAGTGCTTCAAAGTCCCCCCCCCATAGAACATTCCTTCTAATTTTTTCCAAAAAGGTTTTTTTTTTTTTTTTTTTTTTTTTTTTTTTTTCCCCCTATTTTTTCATATGGGCCCTATTATCCGTCCCCCCATATTTGGTTTTTTTTTTTCCCCCAACATAATTTCCTTTTTTCCCCATCCACATTCTAAACAGAAAATCGGTAGTACTCAAAGAAAAATTAAGTGGGGGTGATTTTTCCAACATTTGATTGCGATTCTTTCCCGAGGGTTTTTGATGAGAGAGAAGATAGCAGAGACACAGAGGAGGAAAATTGGGCCAGGCCTTACTCCTTTTATTTTAAATAAATGCGTTCAAAGGATCCGCAAGTCACTTCCTCCAAACTCATCCACAAAATCCCAAAAATTTTTTTTTTTTTTTTTTTTTTTTTTTTTCCTTGGATTTTTTTTAATAAGAAATTAACAGGAAAATACTTTAACCAACCCCAACCGATAATTTGGAAAAAATTCCCCCCCAACTCAGGTGGGTTTTGGGGTGAACAAGTAAAAAAAAAAGTGTTCTACTTTTAGCCCCTACCCCGCCAAAGTTATTGAACGTGGGGGTAAGTGATAATTCCCTGCAGAACCTTCCTTTGCAATTATATGTAAAGATTTATCTATGCCATTATTCTGCAGAATAATTTGGCCAACTCCCCCGATCGGGGAAAGCAGCTTTTTTGTATGAAAACACGGTTTTTTCCCCGTTGTAATTCTGCCCCCCGGTCCACCTTCAGTAGAACTCCGTTTTTTTTTTTCCTACTTGTGTCCACTCCTGATTTGGAAAATTCCAATTCATTCCGGTTTTTTTGGTAAAGTAATTTTGTCCCCTCTATTTTTACTTTTTACTAAATACAGGTGTAACCTCCGAAAAAAACCGAACACGAGTTTTTTGGGTTAGTTGAATGCCCCGGATCCCTTTTTTAATCAGCCGTGGGAAATAAAAAACCCCGATAAAACCTCCCAATCAAAGATTTGGGCCCCCTTTTTGGATATTCCATTTCAAGCTATGGTGGGTTTTTTTTTTTGGGAGGATCGGCCCATTCAAGTCTTGGTGTAACATTGAGGCAAGGCCTTAGAAAGTTTTTTTACTTTTCAATTACCGCCCGGGTCTTTTTCCCGTTTTTGCTCTCTCTCTCCCCTCCTCTCTCCCATCTCCTTCCCCTCCTTCCTTCACCCCCTCTCATCCCTTCCCCTCCCTCCTCTCCTCTTTTTTTTTTTTTTTTTTTTTTTTTTCCCCTTCCCTCTCCCCACCCCCCCACCCCACCTCTCCTCTCTCCCCCTCTTTTTTTTTTTTTTTTTTTTTTTTTTTTTTTTTTTTTTTTTTTCTCTCTCTCCCTCTCTGGATCTTTGCAAAGTTCGACGAATATTCGTCTAATTGAAAATTGCACACACGAACTCCCAATGAACTTCCGTCTGCTTGTACTTTTACTTTACTAAACTTTCTAGCTTCACCAACCTAAATGTGCTCTGAATTTACAATTAGAATAATTTTCAAGCGCGAAGTAACTAAACTATGCTTTGCTAACAGAGCTCTTCTACTAAAATCTAACGTTTGAAGAACGTTTTTTCCCTTTTTATAGGAAGTATACAAAGGATATAACATTGATTACTTCACTACTCGTCCTCCTACTTTTTAAACGCTAACGCTATCAACGCTATCAATTATTGAACGCTATCAAAAGGCTAATTGAAGGCGAGGAACTCCCGAACTCACTCATCTTCTACCAGTTCAAAATGAGTCGTTGGCCCACTCGGAAATATAACTTGAACACACTTTGGGGATATAATGGCTTCGCAATGGTACATAATTAGAGCGGACGCAGAGCTATTTTTGGATCTAAAGTATATCCCCACCCGTACTTTATTTCATAACATGGAGTTTTTAGTTTTCCACTTTATAGTTTTGTAGCGGAAGAAGTGCGAAAACATCGGAGCCTTTGTGGCGACAGTTGGCTGAATAGAATGCACACTTTTCGCTCAGCTATCATGCACTTCTAGTCAATTTGGGAGCGGTGCCGCACTCTTCTGGCGGACTTTTTTAGAGATGGCGCGAAGACGGCGCGCATTGGATCTTTTTTTTGCGCTGAGACGGCGCGAAGCTCCGCGATTTGTAAGGATACTAGTGCAGAGCCTTGAAATTGGCTTCTAAAAATTTTCGGGCCCATATTTAGCTCGATGCTGCAGTACCTACCATCCATCATTAGTGTCAGTAGGAGAAAAGAACAGAAGTTATTCACCAGAACGTTATTCATAATTTATGAAAATAATGGGATATTTCCTGCTCGTTCAATCGCATAACTTGACAAAAGTTCAACGATACAAATTCAAATGATGTCACTGCGTTTTTTATATTTCGCTGCACGCATCTCTGCCCATATGTGCTGGAACATAGCTGCGCAACGCCAGTGCCGGTGCAGCGTACCCAATTTTGCGCTTCTGGTGTGCTGATTATGCGCCTGCGCCTTATATTTACCGTTGAGCACTTGCGCCTCAAATGCAGGGTTCCTGTAATACCCCATGCATAAAAAAATCAGCGCCGGCGGTGCGCTGTACCTTCGCGCGCCGCGGTTCGCTGAGTTTTGTTTTGTATTCTCCATTGTATTCTCACTCATGTGTATCTCCTCGTGCGTATTCTGTATATTAAAGATAAAATGGCCAAGTATAGTATAAAGTCATCATCCAATAATCCTTGTAGCATTCACTACGCAAAAATCTTATGAATGGAAACCGCGCCCTGTGTGCGAGTTATAATAATAATCTATAAGCTATAAGATGAGATTATATTCAAGATATAAGACATGAGGCAAAATTAGTATTATCATTTTCAGAATTAGCGTTCTGACGATCTCATGGTTATCATAAGATCAATAGTCAGAAGAGATCTTATGTCGATTATACTTTTCCAAAAGTTAAATTTTATTTTTATTTTCTTATTCTTTGGTCTGGAAACTAACGCATTTGTAGATATTGATCAGCATGACGATGAGAAAAAATTAAATAAAAAAGGGGAACATGCCCCTTGAATCCTTTGAAAATCTACTTATGAAAGATTAACATTAAATAAATTGTGGCTTGCGGAAAGTGAGAGCTCAAGAAACTCGCAATCAGCAAATCCTGCAAATCGTAGACGCATTTACTATTTTAACTTTTTTTTATATTTTCATATATGTGTATTCATATAAAATGCCGACCTTTTTACGTTTATCTTCTCTCTCTCTTTTTTGTAAATATGTGGAGCTAAAATCTTCTAAATTAAAGGAACAGTCAATGCTAGTGTCTGTTAGATATACCGCATGCATCATGTCCTAAAGTAAATAAAACCTTATACATTCCCTTGACATTTTACTCGCGCAGCTGTGGCAGGATCCTGGCACACGAGCGGCTCATACGTATTTTGTCATGTTTCATGTTGTCCCTAAGACTGACATAAATGCTCACCGAGAAATTTCAGTAATACACTAAGTATAGTAAAACCATGTAGGAAGTAGGAAGCGTGCGATAGCCTCCTTGTATACCACACTGGTAGACTTTTTCTTTTTAAATTTTTGCTTCTCATGAAATATACATTTGTGTGATGGATAGTTCATAAAACTTTATCGGATTTGATCATAGGCTTAGACTACCTAGACATAGTCGTAGGCTTAACTCATACATATACATTTACACGTCTATTGACACGTGTAAGATTAGCCAGCTTTGATAATTCTATAATGTGTCCGAAGTCGTAAGTCATAAGCTTCCAGACAACCCACATGATCGATTTTCTTAGTTCCATACAGAAATCCTATACAGTACCACTGTATCGCCCTAAATATTGACCCCTGCTGTACGTTTTTTCCGTCTAATCTAGACATACTGGCACATAATCGAATCATACGAAGCAACGAGTCGCCGGCTAGACTCGAACTCGGGTCGCAAGGGTTAGAGTCCGCAAAGCTAGCCATTAGGCTACGTCAGCAGTCTGGTGTCTTCGTAATGGGTATTCGTTTAGAATGTTTTGTGCTCCCGGTTAGCCGAATAAACTACATAAGAAATTAAAACGTAACACATTTTTGTGCCAATGGCTCATCCCTTCGCGGTCGTATTTCGTACCTTACTTCGTAATTAACATTGATCTTCTCGTTACTTTGGCTCGGCTTAACTTTTTCATTATAAATTTCTTTTTCTTTTTTCTCGGGTAATCCTCCCGATATCCATTTAATTTGTTGCGTTGCACAATGTGTCATCTCTGTGATGTAGTTTAGGCCCTTGGGCCAAACACGCACTAAATACGCCCTTATATTATGGTCACTAAAATTGAACCGTGATGGACTTCTCATGTATTATGTGAAGGGTTTTCGTAAAGCCATATTACATAGGAAATGGGTGAACCCATTTGGTGACGGTTCACTGGTTTTTTTCGTGGCCCAGCCCATTTGGTGACTAACTCGTGACCAAGTTTCATTGGTGATCAACAGTTGATCACCAAATGGTCGCGAACCAGTCACCAGATGGTTTTTCGGTAAAAACAATTTGGTGATGTGCCAACGACGGTTTTTCTGTGGTTTCGGCAATTATTTCGTTTTCCTGTGCTCTTTATCCCTGCCCTATATTCACGGAGTTATTTGTCAGCAGTACCAACAGTAATAAGAACCACAAAACATCACATTGAACTTATTTTACGTTATTTGAATGACTGTTTCTTTATTTGATTCGTTAATGTGCTGTCAAAAATCAAAAATGTATGGCACGAGCTGAAAACAACTAACATATTTTATCATCACACATCACAGGTCTAGACTCATCTTTTCGCAGCATTAGCTTTTTGAATTGATTGCCAGCCGCAACGCTCACAAATTGTGCGTTGCGTCACTGGGTGGCATAATTTGCGGGAATTTGAATTCGCAGTGTGCTCAAAATCTTGATTAGCGCTAACACAGTGGTAAATCTTGATATTCTCGTGACATTTTCTTATTGTTGTCACTGTTCTGCAAATCTGGATAGAATTCCAATTTTGTCTCAAGAAGAATAAGGTTGTTTTGCAGTATTTTGGATTTCATTCTGAATTTTGAGTGCATTTTATATGGTGTTGTATCACTGTGATGATTCTCGAGAAGAAGTGTCATGGAGCCTTTAAAGCGATTTAAAGGCCGGTTTTTGAAACGCATGTCGATTGCATTCCTATGTATTTATGTATTTATGCTAAGTTTGGTTTAATTGGGATCAATTTCTCATTCTAATAATGCTCGTTGCATGTGTCGCATAGGAATACGGTTATTAAAGTTATGTTTAAAAAAACCGGCCGTCATTTCGCTTTAACTATCACCAATATTTCATATCCCTCCGCCAGATCTTGTGCATTCTGCTTTGTGGTTTATATTATGAATACATCTGAACTCCAAGGCAGACAGCGCCGATTGAATTGTAAATTAACGCTGCATTGTTTCATGTGATTCAAGGTGGAATTCGGGGCATAAAAAGAAATGACACTATGAATTGGGAGGGTTTTTTGAAATGACGATCGAGTAATGAAAATATATGTCGGCCAAAAAAAGAGAGTTTTTTTAAAGGGTAAAACTAAAAGTATTCCACTCTTGCCACATTTTTTAAACTGTTCGCCCGCTGATTGTCGCACGCACTCATTCATCAGAGTTATTTCTTTTGGACAATTTTCAAAACATTTTGTTTCAAAATGAACCTTTTCGTTATGTTCTGTGCACTGGCTGATCATCTTGCAGTACTGCATATACTAATTAATGACTGGGTTACTGTATCGTATTACTGTATCTACTGAAGTCCGTTTTCCCCCAACAGTCTTACAGTAACCCAATTCCCAATCGATGAATATTTTCAGATGTTCTATGATTCTAATCGATAAATCATGGACGACGTCGATAATGAAACCGACTCTTTCCTGTGGGAACTAGGACTGAATGAATCAGATTGGTTGAACAACTCGACGGAACAGGTAAATACTTTGTATAATAACAATCATAGTTTATTTGTTAACCGTGGCTTTCATACGATTAATCACTGAAATGTGAATTTCTTTTCTTCCTTCATTGAACACATCCAATGCGTCTTCGTACTCATTCATTGCGGCAGTGCGAGATCGTCGCGAAACTTTGGCGCTCCTCAATTTTGCAATGTTTTCTTAGCACGCCCATCGCTTTTACTTTCAATTTTCTAACAATGGGCTTTTCTCGTTTATGACACAAGTGCCTCTTTTGTATTTTGTACTTTGTATTCTGAAGCACAATGTATTATGGATCTGTTGTACCTGTGTTTTCGTAATACTTATTCACATAGGGCTTTTGCATCTCAGATCATAGAGAGAGAGGGAGAGAGAGAGCGAACAGACAGCATATTGAGACAATGAGAGAGAAGGAGAGAGAGGACCATGGTATTTTTTGTCCTTGATTTTTTTTCGAGAATTAGTCTCTCTCTATATCTTTCTCTCTCTGTCTATGGGTCTCTCTGGGTCTCTCTCTCTCTTTTCTACAGGTTCCTACCCGCCCAAGAGAAGAAAATTCCTTTTGGAGAAGTCGGTCATCAATAGTGATTAGCATATATCAGTTTCTATTTTTGGTCATTACCCCTACATTCTCCCACCTTTTGTTACCCGGTTCCGGTTGGGTCCCTTGATGCATAAAAAAGCGAGCATAGTTGGCCCGGGGCGCTGGGGTGGGACCTGGGACCTAATTCCAAAGTATTATGCTGGGTTTCACAACACAAATATTTTTGCCATTTTCTTCCGGTTTCAATGGGACACCCACTATCAATTTGTATGCGACTATTTATGGAGCGAGACAAATTTTCTATTCGAAAAATGAACCACCATAATTCAATATATAAGAGGGTATGTTTAGAAAGTGGCCCAACATTTGTGTATGGGACACTGGGCCCTGGGCCTAGAACCAAGGTCGGAATATTTCGAAATAAGCCGAAATTCGTTAGAAATTATTTAATGGAAACGCTTTCTTATTCAACGGTTTATTATTCGTGGCTGCAGTGAACAAAGACATGTGGGTGCCTAACATTTGCCGCGCACCTCGCCCAGCCTTCGCCAGATTCTCGCTCGCGAGTTCACTGTGTATCCCGCGTTTCCATTTCCAATATTTCAGAACTTGGCGCAGCAACGATAACACCATACTAACACGGGGTCATATGTATAACTGTGCAACACTTGAAAGGTGATAATTTGCGCCCGGTAGAGGATAAGCAGACACCGTATTTTGGTATTGTCTGCGATTATATCATTAGCGTTTGCGTTTATCCCATCTTATTATTTTCTTCATTTTGACATGAATTTTACAAGAATATAATGAGTTTCCTGGAAGACTAGCTATTCTTCATTCACGTTCCACAAAAGAAAAATGGTTCTTACGAATTAACGATAATTATTAATTTTTACAGCAATTTTTTTTGCGTCATTTTCTTTTTCCGAATATACAAACTTTGAAAATATACATCCATCCTATTGTTTTGTATTGTGTGCTGCGATGCCTGCACTATTCGCCACTCCGCGCTACCGTAGTTTCCGCGTTACCGTAGCTTAAAAAAAACGAAGTGTAGTTCCAGATGAGATAAAGTTGGGGTAATTACAAAACAAAACTTCTCTTTTTGTTCTTCTTGCTACCTCATTTTGGTCATGTAATTTTTATATATATTGAGCGAATTCATTAGTGAGCTTGTTTTGCTAGTATTTTTCGAACGCGCTGTTTTGCTGTTTATGCCCACATTTAGCCATCTTTTATGCATGGATTTTAGCGCAAGGTAAAAAAAAAAAACGCTTTGCTGTTATAACACTTTTTTGATCTAAGATTTTTGTACTGCCGACCTAGCACTGCCCTCATTGGAAATGGTTCCCAGGAAAACGAAATTAATTGCCGAAACCACAGAAAAACCATCGTTGGCCCATCACCAAATGGTTTTACCGAAAAACCATCTGGTGACTAGTTCGTGACTGGACCATGACCATTTGGTGACCCTATGATGACGGTATTCGATGAAACTTGGGCATGAGTTGGTCACGAACTGGTCGCCAAATGGTCAGGCCAACGAGGAAACGAGTAAACCGTCACCAAATGGGTTCACCCATTTCCTATGAGGGCAGTGCTAGTGCGGCCGTAAAAAACCGCTGGGTTATGTCAGAATCGTAGTTTTTTTTTATTCAAACAAATCGTGGTTTCGTGATATTTTTAGCATTTATAGGATAGGTAATCTCATTCCGAGGGTGTGAACCGCGTGCGAGTAATTGGAAACCGAGTAACCCAATAGGATTCAAATTTATAATTCATTACAACGATATGGAGAGCAAACTGTTAATTTGCTCTTGTCTGCTTTCCGTTTTTGCTTGTGTGCTCGGTGAACACACTGTCGCTATTACGAATTAGAATAACTGAATCTGAATTAGAATACGTAGCATACGGTAACCGTTCTGAAAAGAAAGGCAGGTTCTGCACTAATTTCGTAAGGATTTTAGTGTAAAACATAGTTGTCGTTACCGTCACGTCTTCGCGTAGGTGTCGAAGCATAAGTCTATTCGTCTGCCTTATGCATAATGTATAAGCCTAACCATAAACCTAAAGTATCCTAAGGTCAAGGGCCAACTGTAAGCATATGCCTCCGCTTTACCTAAAACACACGCTGAAGTCTACGTAACCGATCAGTATTCATTGAAAAAAATTGTTTTGACCGCCACGTAACTGATCCACTTATTGTTTTACGTAGAAATGTTTAACTATAATGTCCTAATCAGGATTGAAAATTAATTCCAGCTTAATTTGATTAGCGTAAATAAGTCCCTGTATACGTAATTAACGAAGCAACCACAAGAAAGTAAATCCACCGGAAGTCAACGCAATGTGCGATTGCTGATTTTGTATCAAATTCTTAGAAATCATTTTGTAAAAGCTGGCGAAAATCACCTGTTCACGTGGCTGATTATGATGAGCTCGTTTTTATAGTAAGTGTAGATATTATCTTACCTTAAAGCAAAACACCGGCCAGTTTTTGAAACACATCGTGTACACCAGCATTCTTATACAGCCTATGCAAATGCACATAAATTGGAATAAAAAATCGAGCTAAATTCGAGTAAATTAGCATAAATACGTAAGAATTCAGTTGTCCACGTCCACGGTGTGTTTCAAAAACCGGCCGTTATTTAGCTTTAAATTTTGGGAAATAATGTATTGTTTTTGTATTTCCTTCTTTTTTAAAAGTTTCTCAAAACATTGCCAAATTAATCAGCTCGTGTTTTGTCTGGGTAGAATCATTTTATTCCTTAAAGTTTTCCTGGGTCGCACATCTTTCGCAACCGAGTTTCACTCACAACGTTTCCCAGAGCAGCGTACTCTTTGGGATAATATCCGCCCTAGAGTCTAATATTTGCTTCATTTATGTCACCGAGAAAAAAAAACTATTTCTTCTGTAACTTGCTAGAAGCCCGCCGGAATTATAATATTTAAGTGAGAATTAAAATAAGTAGAAAACGGTTACTGCTCACAAGTATATCACAGGAAAACAGCAAATTACCGAAAACAGAGAAAACCACCAGTGGCCGGTCACCAAATGGTTTTCACCGTAAAAACTATATGGTGACTGGTCACTGCCCATTTGGCGACTATGGCCATTTGGTTTTCGAGACGGTTTTCGAGAAAACTTGGTCACGACAAGGTCACCAAGTGGTCACCGAATGGGTTGGCCCACAAAAAAAGGGAACCGTCACCAAATGGTTCCTCTGCTGAATATATCACCACTAGTTCCCAAGTTGTTTCTAAGCCTAATCTAGATGTTTTCCACTAGGATTTGCCTGAAATTTGATGTCCGCATCTAAGGATTACTCTTTTTTTTCGTATTATGAATTCGGGAGTACGAACTAATCCTCTTTACGTCACGATTCGTAAAACTCTTCTTTTTTTCTTCACATGATGATATTTCATGAACAACAAATATTCAAACCCCGATACTAATGAGGTATTTGCATAGTTTTCGATATTGATACTCAACGGGCATACTGGATGATGTTTGGCCTAGTCTAGAGTTCTAGTGCTATCTGTTTCAAAATATCTCAATATTAGGTAAGCTAAGAAGTTCCATTAAACATCTCTCAAATGCTCTCACTCTAGCTTTATCTCGTTTGGCCTCTCTCTCTCTCTCTCTCTCTCTCTCTCTCTCTTTCAAGCCTGTTCTAACGCCGTCGTTCTGTCTTTATACATCCCATAAAATTCGAAATGAATGAACTTACTTGTCAGCAACCGCACCCACGGGCCATACAACTTAAAGGGGCATTCCACCCGGATTGTTCTATATTGTGACGTGAAAAAACGAAAATGCGAAAAATTTATTATCAGCATATGTCTAGACTTCCTTGCCTCCTGCTTCTCTTGAATTTCTCTGTTGTGTGACAACTGTAACGCACGAAATTGTGCGTAGCGCTATTGGCGGGAATTTGCATTCCTCCTGTGCTCAAATCAATTTGATAATAAGCACGCAACACACTTTTTTTATTTGTTGGTAAATTTCATTTAACTTTCAGAGTGCTATATCTTTGTAGTTTTTCTCCTGAGCCCGAGGATCGACCCTATAATTTGGCTTTTTTTTTAGTTTTCGCAGTTTATTGCTTTATTAATTATATATATGTACAAGAAAGTGATGTATGCGCATTTTTTATACCACATATTTTTTATTCAGTTTCCATGACATTTGCCCATAAAGAAAGCCAATCATACTTTATGTTTATTTTCTTTTTAAAATTATTTACAACCTAATTCTGCGCAGCTTATTTATGGGTCACGTAGCGAAAATGTAATACATTTTTATGTGATAATTTCTTGCGAAACAGGTGAAAGACGAAATTAGAATAATGAAATTGGTTATTGCATGTGACCACAAAATTTGGATTGAACGAGCAGGAATCGAACCCAGAGCCTCTGGATCAGCGGTTTACCTCGGTAACCACTATACTACGGGGTACAGAGTCACACCATCAAAGGTTAAATCCCATACTCGCATGATGCTTGGTTTTAGTTGCAACCGTTAAAGAATAGGTTATTATCGTATTCTAGGCGAAGGTTTTCAGAATTTCAAAGTTTCAAATTTTCGCAATATTCATAAATAATCGCTCCATCATAAGTTTCAATCTAGTTTGTATTATGAAATAGTAAGGACCCTGAGCATACTGAGCATTATTTATCTCCCTCTCTCTATTTCTCTCTCTTCCTCTCTCTCTCTCTCTCTCTCTCTCTCTCTCTCTCTCTGTCTCTCTATTTCTCTCCCTCCCTCATTCCCATTTCGTATAGAATTTATATTTCGCATTCTGAACTGCTCCATGAATGTTCCCACATGATTTAGCTACTGCAAAGTTGGCCGCGGCAACCTTCGGATTCGTTATTAGTCTAGAAAGCGGGCGTACTTCCCTATACAATTTCGTCTACCTGTGAAATCCCTTAATAAATGAATACAATTTGCATATACTACATGGAAATGCAGTTATTAAACTACGATTCGTAATCCACGCACCATACTGCTTTGAAGCAGGATGACGGCCGGTTTTTGAAACGTATGGAGGACGCTGCATTCCCATATGCCATATGTTGTAAAACCGACCGTTACACCGCTTTAAAGACTGAAATCCACGTCGTCGTCCTTTGCATATGACTTTAACAACGTTTATACGCTTCTAGGTTGTCCCTTTGGAAGTTTTCCAAAGACTTTTTCTTGAAACAAATTATTTATGAGAAACTTAATTAATAACTGTGAAATTCAGAATTGTAGTCTTCCCAGAGCTTATACCTCGCACCTGCCAACAGGTAGAAATACATTCGGTGCCCTACGTACACAGGAAAGTGAAAACCCCGATTTCGCCCCGATCATTTGTCAAAAAACCCCGATTTCGCCCCGATTCTTTCAAAAAACCCCACAAAAAGCCCAATCACCACAGGAAAGTGAAAACCCCGATTTCGCCCCGATCATTTGTCAAAAAACCCCGATTTCGCCCCGATTCTCTCAAAAAACCCCACAAAAAGCCCGATCACGTCCCGATTTCGCCCCGATCACAAATAATCGGGGCATAATTGGGAACAAGGCCGGATTTCGCCCCGATTCTTTCAAAAAACCCCCGATTCGCCCCTATCATTGTCGAAAAACCCATTTCGCCCCGTTATTTCCCAAACCCCGATTTCGCCCGATCATTTGTGAAAAACCCGATTTCGCCCGATCACGCCCGATTTTTGAGGGACTGAGCGGGCGAAATCGGGTTTTTTTCCCATGTCCGATTTCGCCCCGATCACAAATAATCGGGATAATCGGGGCATAATTGGGAACAAGGCCGGATTTCGCCCCGATTCTTTCAAAAAACCCCGATTTCGCCCCGATCACGGCCCGATTTTTTGAGGGACTTGATCGGGGCGAAATCGGGGTTTTTAGTTTCCCATGGGCTACAGGTTGAGCTACTTCCAAAACATTTTTTTAAATATTTAATTTTAATTTAATTGCAATTGCTGATACGTGTGTGTCCATCAATTTTTCAATATATTTTAGTTTTTTATTGCAATTGCTGATACCTGTGCCTACCAATCCACCAAACCTTTTCACACATATTTGTTCGTTCTGCTTCTTTGTTTTATGTTACAAACGTCATAAACCATATATGGACATGCAAATAAATATATACATGTGATCTACTACGACTGGATTTTATTACTTGCTGCGAGTGTTTATCTCCAAAATGGCCCGTTTTTTATAGGTAGATAAACTGAAACAACGCTGGCTTACGGTAATTGTCATGCTAATTATCGTTCATTATTGTTCTTGAAAATCCAATATATCCAAATCACTGTTTTTGATTTTGCAACACTGGATTGTACTTGAAGTTCATATAATAATAATAATAATAATAATAATAATTTATTACGCACACATCAATTTTTCAAGAAAACGTAAGCGCTCTACTGGACTTACGCGTTGGCTAATTAAGCTCTATCTCATGCTTATTGTCATTTTTACTGATTCAAATCTATGCAATTTGTCACCATAAGTGAGATTGTTTGACGTAGTAGTCTTCTAGGGAAAAGAAGAGTAGTTTTAGTAGAAGGCAAGACATGAGAGGGAGACTATGTTCTTGGCCAGCCAGTTTTAATTGTAATTGGACTGCGGCGTATCCGGTGCCCGCGTTCACAAATTGGTTTTCGTGCCCAGATAGTATTATAGGATCTTGCCTTTTGATGCTTTCAGGATGTGACTGAGAATGCTAGGGAGAGAGAGAGAGAGAGAGAGAGAGAGAGAGAGAGAGAGAGAAAGAGAGAGAGAGAAAGAGAGAGAGAGAAAGAGAGAGAGAGATAGCGAAGGAAAGATTGAGAGATATAGAGTGCATAGGGAAGAAGTGCCTACAAAATTAATTTAGATAGACCCCCATGGCATTGCGGCACATGTATGATGATATCCTATTTATAGAATACATGTTTTTCCATACTTCGGAGTTCTTGTGTTTCTTCTTCATTCTTATGCTCATTTTTTCTTTATGAAACAAGTTAGAACCTAACCAGAGGCGAGAACCAGACGCGAAATAGTGGCGCGGCGAGAACCAGGCGCGAAATAGTCGCGCGGCGAAACCCTGGCGAATGTTGGGCGAACCGGAAAAAACCCATCGAGAGGTGGGCGTACCTCTTCGCCGCGCACCAACAATAATTAGCCGCAATTGCTAAAGTTCAATCTTTTTACGGTATAATTGTCAATGAGCTTCTGTACCAGACTTTATGGCGACCCCCGTCTAAGTAACCGTTACTTAGGGTTAGACTGAGTAGTCACCCTTTATATTACTGGTATAATATTAAAACATAACCATCGTACTTTAAACCGATAGACCTAATCCTTTTAAAATTCAGTTAGTCATGAAATCAAGCAATGTAGCTAGCTACATGTTATACAAGAAAAATTGAAACAAACAAATTATATTCCCTCTCTCTTTATCATCTCTCTCCGTCTCTCCGTCTCCCTCACTCACTCTCTCCCCGCTCTCTCTCTCTCTCTCTCTCTCTCTCTCTCTCTCTCTCTTTCTCTCTCTCTCTCTCTCTCTCTTCTCTCTCTCTCTCTCTCTTCTCTTTCTTCAAAAACACCAGTTTACGTACGTATAACCACAGAAAAATTCCTTTGAATTGTGTTTTTTCTTCTTTGAATACGAACTGTGATTATCATAATATTATTAGTGTTTTAATCATAGTATAATATTATTACGTTATTAGCATTATATTATTATGTGAGTTGTTATTGTTTGTTTGAGTAGTTTCTTAGAACGCTTCCCATGAAATCACCTACATAACAATTAGTCTATGTAGAAATACGATGCGAACGGCGTACTGACAATGAGCCTTACTTTGAGCCGTAAACATACTTTGTATTCTTAATTATAGAATAATTACTGGGAGGATCTTAGTTAGGGAAGCCTGGACTCTGAAAACACAAAAACACCTTTATGTAAAAATAACTGGAGTGGCAAGGTTATGGTTAGATCTCTGTTTTTCCCCTCTTATTTTGGAAGTTATTATCTGTCTTCTTTGTTTTTCATCAATCAAAAGTAAGTTTTAAAAATTGGAAATACCATCTAAAGATTTAACTGCTAATATCAAGATTAATACATTTCACATGCTTCAAATCCGTAATAATCTATTTTGTTTATGATTTTATTCGCATTTGCTCTGTCAATTTAGTTCTAAATCGCTTCTAGTATTATTGCTGTACCACTAAATCTTACATGAACTGTATGAATGAAATGGGCTATTCTTATCCTAGTGTCCTGCACTGAGTAAGATACTTTGTAAAAGTTTACCTATGCAAAAAAGCTGAAAATCAAATTTTGATAATACCAAGTTCTGAATAAAGCACTGATTTCCGTGCCAGGATTACGAACTGACATTAAGAATATAATGTTAACCAAATTAGGATAATTCCCTCGTTTATATCTATGAATAAAAGCAGGATTTCCTCTATTTTTTCAGATCCCACGCCTTGTTAGTAGTTATATTTGTGCTGCACTCATTCATTCATTCATTCATTATAATATTTTTTTTATATTGATTATTGTTGTCTTATCAACAATGGAGGTTCATTATATCATACATAATAATAATAATAATAATTCTATAATATTAAGCTAGAGTATAAAATATTACATTACAGTTGAAGACATCAATAAAATAAACAGAATTGTATAAATGTATAAACATATTGTACGTTGTACTGTGATGAAACGGCTTTTCTACTGTGTTATTAGAATAATAACAATAATTTATTATGCTCACAAAGCACATATATTTCAAAAACAAAGTTTTTATTTGTAATACTGTATACGCGGGATTATATTTGTTTTGGGTTTACGCTTAACGTAATCCAACAGCGATTTAAGTCTTGGCCGAAATCGTAGGAAAAAATGAGACAACTAACATATACATATGCTCTTTTTCATATTCTTTGCCATGAAGTATGCATATTTTTTTACCGTTTTCCATATAGTCGCTCGTAGCCTATTTTCTACATTGTTACCATTTACAGTAACTTTTGTGCGGAAGACTACTCTCTCTTTTTTTCCGAAAAGAATGAAACGTTTTATACGCAATATTTTGTATTCCAATTTGGTGCAGTTTACTGTATATATTGTATGATTGGCACAGTAAGATACATTAATGTACAGTACATCACACTTCATACTGAACAATCCGTTGTGTACTGTATTCGATACAGTATATTTCCTGTAAATTATACCGTAATCCAATTTCAGGTCACAACGATTCCCGTGGATTTTCATGTCGCCCACACGTTCTTTATCCTTCTCATATTTATGGTTATTTTTGGTGAGTTATTAGTTATTCATATTTAGTAGCTATTGGGTATTAGACAATACATATTATTTATCCCTCCAACTAATTAAAACAGGAACCCAGAATGGCACCGATGCGGCTCGCAATTTGCCACCAACTTCGTCGCGGCGAAAAAATTGCGGCGCGCAATCGGTAGGATATCAGCTCACCCATAATGCTAATTCTTCCCAGGCAACCTCGTGGTTCTATTCGCTGTGCTGTTCGACCGTAAGCTACGTACGGTAACCACTAACAAGTTCATCGCTAGCCTTGCTGTATCAGATCTACTCGTCGGTATCGTGGTGATGCCCCTCTCGCTACATGCAAAGGTAGGAAATTTGCATATTTATTGACTCGGTGTGCATGAAAATTGCTTGTTTCACTGTGTCTTCAGGAAGCCGTTGTTTTTAATGAACTTTTATGACTACTAAGTGTTATTACTTCGCCATGTCTCATATAAAACACTAATAATGATCTATAGCAATTTTAATGATCCCTTAGTTTTTAGTTATTAGTTATAAAAAGGGGGTGAAATGTGTGTTCTCTATGATGAAATACCTCGGCTGTTGTTATTCCCTCACCCCCACTACTTTTGCAATAAAAAGCCAATTTGCATGGGTAATACTTGTCCGGGGGTAGTATTTTTCATGCTATCTTTAGACTTTCAAGATTAGCCCTTCTACGCACCAATTAGGTCAATTTTATAATAGCGGGGAGCCGGGGGTCTCATTTACACGCTTCTTTTTTTGATAATAATAATATTAAATATGTAAATATGTTTACTTATAACTGTGAATTAAGAAAGGCTGCGCATTTTAAGCTGTAGTTTATAATTAGTATATGCGCGTAGCTCCGGTACATAATGTAAATGAATGCAAAAAAAGTGCAGTCAAACGATAAATAACGATTTTATCGTGGAAAAAGAGCTCTGTTTTAGGCTGGTGTTTTTGGCCCTTCTAATCTACCTGAATCACCCAAAAACAAATTAACATCTTCAAAAAGAGAACAATTCGAATGTGGGCCTACTATGACTCCTAAAACGTTTGCGGGGATAAGCCTTAAAAAATGAGCAATTCAGAAAGAGTACTCTTCGTAAAGGCGTACAGTACGTCTAGAATACGATTTCTAAACTACACACATATATTCCTTAGCATCTTCAAAAAGAGAACAATTCGAATGTGGGCTCCTAAAACGTTTGCGGGGATAAGCCTTAAAAAATGAGCAATTCAGAAAGAGTACTCTTCGTAAAGGCGTACAGTAACTCTAAAATACTTTTCTAAACTACCCGCGTAGCTCCGGTACATAATGTAAATGAATGCAAAAAAAGTGCAGTCAAACGATAAATAACGATAAGAGAATTTGAAATTTAGCAATTTCAAAAAAACTTACAAGACAGAAGGAACAGTAGATTGTAGATTGGAAGGTATGAGAAATGAATATAATAATAGTAAACATTATAGGCATAAATATAGTAATAAATATACGTGTATAAAATGTAATAAAAAATCCACATTCCAGACTCACAACGATACCTGGACGTTGGGTTACACATGGTGTCAATTCCATCTGGTCACTGGTGTTTTTTCTACGACTGCAAGTATCGTACACCTAGTGGCCATCAGTCTTGACAGGTATTGGTCCAACTTTAAAGCGGAATATCACGTGGTTGAAATGTGTTTGGCCTAAATTCTGTGCTGGAGGTGCCCACAAGGGCGCAGATTAGGATATAATATCCTAAGCAAGCAATTGAAGATGCGACTTGCACGGGAAAAGGTTGCGCTGTACTGTACATGCTACTGGCACTAACACATGTGCGCCGCGGTAGAGCTGCACACCCAAAAGTGTGAGAGACCGGAGCCGCAAACAGCACTCAAGACTGTTCTTTATTCCAGATACTTCGCAATTATGTTTCCTACGGAATATCAACGGCACAGTGTCAGCACGTCAACACTACCTTATGTGGTGAGTTATTTCAACTTATGTTTGGAATAGTTCACAATCATAACTTCATAAATTTCCTGTCAATGATTTACAAAATGTTCATGACTTTTACGTTCAATTTTACATGTTCAAATAATTTACTTTTGAAAGCACTTGCTACCTTTTGCTGTTGATTATTGATTGATAACATATCATATTATTGATTATTTCCCTTTTAAAGGTGATGATCTGGATCATGGCTCTGGCAGTCTCCTCCACTCTTTTTATGGAGCAAGCACCTGTTGATCAAGCCGTATGCTGGATCGATAATCCACAATATATTGCAAGTTTATTTCTTTATTTTTTTATTTGCTAAGAAATAGTTCTAACAAATGAACGGAAAATGAGCATAATGGGGTTTCCAAGTATGGTGGAAATGTACAGTATTTTGGAACTACACGAGAATATTTTTTTTTTAATTTTTCATATTAAAGGGTCAGGCCCATTTCAAATGACCCCTATTTTTGATGATTCCATCTGATTCTCCATGTCAAATATAGTACGATGCAATATTTTTCTAATTTTCAAGCGCAAAATCCACGCAGTATTCAGCAATTTACCCCTGCCAGTCATACCCAACTATTTACCGCATTTGTCACGCCCCTTCGCGCTAATTGGGCAATATGCTCTATTGGGCGTGGCAATTGCGATATCGGCGAATCAGCGCGAACGGGCGTGCCAACTGCGATGGATAGCTGTGTATGACTGCTCACGTTAAATTGCTGAATAATGAGTGATTTTTGCGCTTGAAAATTAGAAAATTATTGCATCCTACTATATTTGACATGGAGAGTCAGATGGAATCATCAAAAATAGGGGTCATTTGAAATGGGCCTGACCCTTTAATGCAAGCTTCGTGTAGAAATACGGTAGTATTGATAGAATCACACTGAATTTTTGGGACACTTGGAAACCCCATAAGGGTGGTAATTGACCATTTTCAGGCTGGAAGTTAGGATCATGCTAATGACAATTAAATGAATAACAGATCATTAGGATAATTAAATGTGCCTAATTGCAGGTGCTTTCTTCGTTTCTTTCCTTCTTCTTGCCGGGTGCCATTGTCGTTTACATGTACGTGAAGATATTCAAGAAACTGCGAAATCATCAGCTTTATATGTTTGGAGTTCAGTCTTCCAGGCCTAATGATAAGAGACGATCCACTTTGCCACGAGTTATCATTGAAGAGGTACGGTTACTGTAAGATTTGCACAGAGGGAGGAAAGGGAAAGAGAGTCAAGAGAGAGAGAGAGAGGAGCAGAGATAAAGCCGAAGAAGACGGGATAAGGAATAGTTCGGGGCCTAACGAACTAATGGAAGGTACTAGAGAGAGAGAGCGCGAATATGAATGAAGACAGTATAATAGAGAGAGTCATAGAGAGGTAAATGGACGAGAAAGGAGACAGAGGGAATAATTTCTAAACTTCCACGGCTTTTTCCTGTACAGATTTCTTCATCAAGAGGAATGATTGATTCAGCGGTGAGTTGCAGCAAGTAAATATACCTCGACAATATTCATAACTTAACCTATGTTGGGCTCTTTTATCCTTGCCTAGAGACATTGCATAGTTCATTCCAAAGACCAAAGAATTAACGATAGCTCGATCTCTCCGAACTCGTCGCCTACTGTTCAGGACCACTGCGGAACATGTCATAAGCAGACATTGAAACTGTATTTTCACCCTTGAATAAAGGTGCACGCTCTTGAAGCGTAAAAAGAATACCCATATGATTGACATGAGTTATCCTTTGTTCCCATGGATGTTTTCCAAATGTGTAATCTGTAATATCTCTGCAATGCTTGTGACTGACCATTCTGGGCAATGTCTGTAAAAAAAGTTGCATCCCATACATGACCGTTCATAAATTTCCAACGTTAAAAGTAGGAACAAACCACTTCCTTTCTCGTTCTTGGTGGTATTCTCCCTCCGGCTCTCTCTCTCTCTCTCTCTCTCTCTCATTCTCACACACAGTACGGTGTTTTTCCCACACTCCTCTCCATGTAACATAAAGAAAGTAACTTTTTTTGACTGTTTGAATTTTTTCTGTACACTGGAGTATTTTTCAGGTGCGGAGTCGTCGAGGCTCTAGACTATCGCAATCCGGTTCTGGTGGCGGTTCTCCTACAAGACGGACGTCGGGACCGAAGAATGAACGATCGCCCAGTCAACCTGAGATTCATAGTGTGACGATGATGCCGCAGAGGTTAGTTCAGAATTCTGTAATGCACATCCCTACCTTAGGACATCAAGGAAGACGATAGGGAGAGAGAATAAGCTAAACTTTGTAAAATAGAGGAGAGCGAAAGAAGAAAAGAGGGAGAACGAGAGGGGGAGGCAGATGCAGCGAGTTAGACAGAGACAGAGAGAGGGGGATAGATAGAAACCGAGAGCGATAATTTTCAAGCATTTTTTCCACCTTCAACATTTTACTTCAGATGGCGCAGTCCAACAATATGTGCTGAAACTTTTGCGCACGATCGTTCTGTGGCCGCCAAAAAACGTGTTAGCATTGGTGAGTTTATAGTTTTTGTAAGTTTAAAGGGACAGGCCCACCGATATAAACCTACGATTATTATTTGTTTGTAATTCATAAAAAGGGTATTTATTATAATATATACAAACTAAATATTATTCAGATTCACCATGGGGAAGTTTTTCCTATGAGCTTTCCTTACAGAAGGTATCGTAGACAGGTTATTTGCATAGTCATTTTCATACACACCTTTGTCGGAAAGGGAAGTTAAGTCGTTTGCATATCCACATCAAAGGTGTGTATGCAAATGATTGTGCAAATGACCTGTCTACGGTACCTTCTGTAAGGAAAGCTCACAGGAAAAACTTCCCCATGGTGAATCTGAATAATATTTAGTTTGTATATATTATAATAAATACCCTTTTTATGAATTATGAACAAATAATAAACGTAGGTTTATATCGGTGGGCCTGTCCCTTTAATTTGCATTTTTCAATCTCCGCATCGGGATACTGCGCAGTTTTCGAGTATGAACACGCTCTCTCCACTAAACCGAAAAAAAGCTGCAACAATGGGTATCTTAGAACTTTATTATACATATTACAGTTCATCATAATTACAGTACCCGATCCACCGAGTATGGAAATTTCGGCGGCTGTTAATTACGGTGCTTTACGGGACGAACACGAATCGGCTAGGCTTCGAGAGGAGGAGGTACACATAGTTTTGGGGATAGAAATGAAAAACATGCGCAATAGTATAAAGTTCTGTAGTTTGGTTTGGAGTTTTGAGAGCACATGTTGTTTTTCTACAAGCGGACTTATACGTAAAACGCTCCACGATTTTTGTTTGAGAAGTGGAGGCAGTTTCGGTCAACGTGATTTCTTTTTGCATGGCATTTTTTCGTTGACTTCAACTTTATAAAACCTCATCTGCCTGGTGAGACTTTACAGTAGGTTGACAAAACGGTAACCAACCGGGGTTACGATAGCTGGTGGTACAGTAGGTACTGTAGATACTGTAGAGGGTAGCCGGAGTTACGGTAGCTGGTGGTACAGTAGGTACTGTAGGTACTGTAGACGGTAGTCGTTACGGTAGCTCTTCTTCAGGAAGTCGAATCGCGGAAAAACAGTGAAGAACGACTGCGAAAACTGAGCGAAGAAGCTCGAATGAAGAGAGATCGTATCCGACGAGAGAGCACAGACGAAAAACCGAATGGTGTACCAATAATGGTGGCTTTCAATAAGGTACGGTACTGGGTGAATACGGTAGCTTTCAGGACTTATAGAAATTGAGGTGTAACTCGTGTCATTTTGCAAAGAATAATTATATCAACAAATGTTAGCACTAGTTCATATATACATATATGTGAATTTGAAAGTGGTCCAGTACTTTTCCAATCCACCAATCTATTGATATGCTCGTTGTGAAACATTTTGTTAGAGAGTGTCCCAATTACAATAATAAGCAAAACATTTTTTTTGCTTAAATTTAAAGGTAAAGGTCAAGCTCCTGAAAAAAAATTCAATACACTGTAAGACCTCATATTCCTGAGCTATTTGTGAATAACAATTTTCTCGTGAGAGTGTCTCCCTAAGAATAAATACAACGTGAAACTTCACGCGATGGGCAGCCCAGAAAAATCAGATGGGCGGCGCGCAAAAAAGGGATGGGCGAACAGAGGGCAGCCCACCAAATTATCGCGTTAAAACAATCAGAAGGTAAGTTTACGTACGTTGGTATATTATATACATGTGCGGTGTGCCCACCATGTCATGGTGGGCACATCGCACATGTATACAATATCGCAATTGCGTTTTGAATGAGACTCGGGGCGTAGGGTGGGCCAGGGGAGGGCGTACGGCGTCCCTTATCAACAAACAAAACAGTCAGTGTTTCAGGCGTTCAGTGAGGTACGCGCTGGACGACGACGCTCTTCTTTGTGCAGAAACGATTCGGATTCAGGTACTAAGTATTGTTATTTATTTGTTCGATCTATTATAAAGTATTGAAAGTTATAATACTGATCTGAACCTATAATCAAGTGGTACTCACTACTCCAACATATTTCCGACGAGTATAAATGGGCTCTGAAACACATATAAGAGTTGTGATTTTTTTGTAGTAAAATGTAGTCAAGCACTAGCCAGCAGCGAGTGTACTCTCAGTCGAATTTCGAAATAAAATTGACAGGAAGATATTTTCATGATCTATTCAAATATGGCTTACCTTGTAGGTCAACACCACCTCCCGATTAAAATGCAACTGTCTACCGTATACGCAGACGAGGAGGAGAGTGCAGTCGACGCGACCAGTGTCATAAACGCAGAGACATCGTTCGAGACTTCGACCATCGTTGATGATGATAAGGTACTTGATAAATAACACTGATACGCCAAACTACAAACTACAGAGATTTGGAGCGGTATAGCAGCCGGTTTTTAGGAGAACTTCATTCCAATGTATCTGACATGCAAATTACTGTACGGCTAGAAAAAAACCGATTTGCTCACTTTGCATGGGAAAACAGTTGTCCAATATTTGTTCATAAACAGGGTATTATACTACTACTACAAAACGAAATACCATTTTTTTCTATTTATTTCAGACACTGATTGAGATGTCAAAAGATGAATCTGCCCACGATTCCCTTTCCACCGACGCCAGTTTACGGCCGCTATTGAGGTACTGTTGCTGATTGTTTTAGTAGTTTTAAATATTGCTTGTTGTTAACTTACAATAAGGCGTCTAAACCAGCCTGGTTATTTATTTCTTTATGCTGAAAGAGGACGGAAACCGCTTCGTAACATAAAGAAGTTTGTCGGTTTGAACTTTCCCATTGGGAAATGCTTTCTGACTATATCGGGACAGGAGTGCAATAATCATTTTTAGCGCTCCACCACCGTTAGATATACCGCAACTACCGAGACCGTCGAAAGATTTCTCCGTTAGGGCACCGGCTATTACTAACAGGTTTGTTATCTTAATTTTTCAGGTTAGAAATTACAGTGTAAACCTAGATACCTTGACAACGCTCATGTGCATTCTCTGAGAAATTTCGAAGACATTGGATTTCGTAGGCCTGACCCTCTACGTAATTTTTTTTTAAGGTTAACCGTCCACTTTTAGACTTACGCCACGCTCGCTGATGAGCCGACTGCGTTTCTTAGAACCGAGCGCAAGTACCAGCAAATGCAAAGAGAAACATAGCGTTAACTCGATGTAAGATACTCATAAACGCACGAAGCAATGCTTGCCACAAAATTTGAGCACTCTGAACATATTTTCCCAAAATATCACTGCTGAGAGTGGTTTACAACTTCTCAAAACAGTACATAAACAATTGTATTTGTGTTGAGCACAGTTTTAATAATAACCATAAAATGAATAGGATCCATGACTTCACCCTGCCTCACTTTGGAAATCACCCAGTTTTACCCACTACTTCTCAGAAATTTCCCGATAAATCTCTAATACACCGCCTATCCCTTCTATGTGAATCCCCTCTCCCCGTACCTCTATTTACCCCTTCCTACCACCTTCGTTACACCGTAATATGGGAAACGACTACAGTACTATATATGATTAATTAAACATTGTGCAGTATCATACCATCGTAGTGGCATATCAGGACTTTTATTATTATTAACTCTTTATTCCGTTCCATAAAAAGTGGACATAAATAGTGTAGATAAAAACACACACACAGGCTAGACAAATTCGAGAGATTGACACACACCGAGTTCGCCTTATAACCTCCAATGTCACCCCGTATGTCCCCCTCAATTTCTATCTGCAACCCATTTTTGTACAGCACGCATTTTTCTTGGCATTTTACTTGGGTCGCACTAATTTTATGGATTTCACTTGCTTCAGTGTACACTATCAATACCAAAACTAATATCCTTTTCAGTTTTCGCTGTCAGTCGCGTATACCGCCGCCAACATTTCTTATGGTACCAGCAGTGATGAGCATTAACACACCGCCGCTAAGTCCTACGGTAACTCAGAAGGCGCCACAGACACTTATGGTTAGTTTTTTTTTGCAACAAACATCATGATTATTGGTCCCATATTAATATCCTATTTGAAAGAAGAGATAATCAATTTAGTGTCTGTATAAAACACCCAATACTCACAAGAAGTGAATAAGTTGGCAGACACGTTTCAATCAAGATTTATATTTAGCCAGAAAATATTTATTTCAATTGTTTTTTCTCAATCCGTTGTTTAATATTTGATATAAATACAAATTGAGAATACTTACTGTACTATGGCGTTGCTCCGAATACTGTCGCACTGTTCTGGTATACTGTAACAAAGCGCAAATAATCTAGGTGCCTCGTCTCTTCGACTGTCCCTCTCCAACCTGTGGCTCGGCTCCGTCGAACTCATCGCATTCAAGCTACACATCGGCAAGCGGGAGCAGTGACACGTAAGATTTCTCAATGTTTGGAACGTTCAATGGGAGGGGAATATGAAAATTACCACTTCTGGTAGTTCAAACTTTCAAACCTTATTTATTTATGTATTTATTTATTTATATAAATATTTATTTATATTTATTGTAAAGCCGTATCATAGCCAGTTTTGAAGCGTATGCCGGGCGCGTTATCCGTATGCAAATTACTGTGCATTTTTTTTATTAATAATGTGCATACCACACCTGGTAATGCAGTTGTCCAAAATACGTTTCAAAAACCGGCCGTTATACCGATTTAAAGTCTTATTGGTGTTTCAGCTACCGGCGTATCTCAATGAATAGCTACGGAAGTAGTCTTACTGACGCTACTGATTCCACGTTTGAAATCGATTCAAGGTAAGCGTTGCCTAATTCATCAAAGCTACTACCTCGGCTACCGTAGTATGCTGTTGTCTAATTATTGCGTCATTACTTGTAAAATTTCGGCGTAGACATGTGTGCGCTGGCACGCGTATACGTGTATGTTTCCATCCGGTTGTTTATCATAATCCTCACAATAATTACACGTAAATAATAACTTACTTGTTTTATGTATTACCGTAGTAGGAGAATAGCTACAGTACTCTACAAAAATAAATTACCGTAGTAGGAGAATAGCCACAGTACTCTACAAAATAATATCACCCATCATTTAGGCGTAGCAGTGCTTGGTCTACCTTACGCTCAGCGGTACTGTCAAACGATTTCAAAGGCTATGTGAGGACACCGGTTGAGATATCAATTGAGGGAACTTTACATAAGAAAGGAAGCGCAATCAGTAGGGGAAAGCTGAGGAGAATAGCCACGCAGGTTAGTTGATAACTCCAAAATTTATTTATTTTAAATGAGTGGGGCGGTGTAGTGGATAGTGCCTCTGCTCACACGCGAGGTCAGAGCGTCAGAGGTTCGATTCCGCTCAGTACCCTTGGAGAGCGCAAAAGTCAGCGGAGAGAAAGGTCCTGCAAAAATTACTGTACTTTCAGGTAACGCGAGCGATCAGGCGAAAACGCCGCGAATCACTGGCGATTCGCCGTGAAAGTCGCGCGACTCGAGTAGTCGCTGCTATTTTGAGTAAGTTTTCGCTTCTTATTTGAATGTAGCCAAACCGCCAAACGAAAATATATAGGCTCTAAATGAAAATGAAAATTTAAATATACATTGACATATAATATTTATAAAATATCTAATTTAGTGGCGTTTCTGTCCTGTTGGTTGCCGTATTTTATCGTCTCCGTCTATCGAGGTGTATTTACTGGATTCGGAATTGAAATCAGCAAAAAATTGCATGTGCAATTATTCGTGGCGACAAGGTGAGTGACTTACTTTTTACTTTCTTTTGCTAATGATATTTTCCCTTTTTTTACCAAGTTTCAAAGACACATGTATAACACATGTATAAGAAAATTCCAGCTGGCTCGGCTACGCGCACTCGTGCTTCAACCCAGTGATTTACATGTGCCTGAATAAGAACTTCCGTGCCACGCTTCGGAAAATGTTTAGAGTACAGAAGGAGGAGTAGCGCCCACGTGGCACCACGTAAGCCTGCAGGCTGCGCACCCTAAGACCGTGTCCGTTCATGCACCCTAGCCTAATAAGCCCTAAAAACCGTCGTAACCAGGAGGCCTGATGAAGGCCCAAGGGACTTACTATGCCCCCAGTGTCCTTATCAGGCTCTACCATTCACCGCTTCCAATGATTTTAAGTTTTAGTAGATTATGCATCACAATAAATGCGGAGATCACTTTTCGTGCCTTCAACGTGTAGAAAGGATGTTTTAACGCCAATTTTGTCATGTAAGCTAAATCTAAATTTAAATTAATTTGTGAACTCTATTACGAGCCTTTAAATTTTGCTGCCTTACCTTGCAATGGAGAAGTTACAATTCTCTTTATTATATTTTGTTTTCATTCTATTTATTAAATTTACTTTTTGAAGAAGTATGTATGGTGTGGTGTACGATGCCTTTGGCACTGACTAACCTGTTTTTCTCTTTCGTTTTTGTATTTATTTTTAAATTAATTTATTTAAAAAAATATTAATTTCCGGTGTAGATATTTAGCTAGCAGTCAGTTAACAGACACACAATAAACATGAAGCAATCTAATTTTTAACTTTATAAGTTATGCCCGCGTTTTAGCATGAAAAAGGTTGCTAGCACACTGACCGACTGACCCGCGTTGAATTTTTTTGTCATTTAAAGCGAAATGCTAGCCTCTTTGGAAAATTTGCATATGATAAGCAAATCCTGTGTATCCTATGCTAATTTTGTACGATTGCAAATTTTCCAAAGAGGCTAGCATTTCGCTTTAACATTTGCATATTACGGTAAGGCCATTCGTACATGATCTCTCATTGTTGAAAGCGTTTTGTTATTATTATATTTTTGAAAATTTATACTTATCGCGATTTGAATGAGACTTGTTTTGTCTCTAATTAAATAAATACTTATGCAAATCAGTGGTCTTTGACATGGTGGGCACATTGCACATGTATACAATACTTACCTTCTGATGTTATAACGCGAGAATTTGGCTAGGGGTGCGGCATTGAAAAAAGAGGCGTGCCAATTTAAAGTCGCACATCAGAGCGAGCAAGCTATCCATGTGAAAGGCTCGCTCTGATTTGGCATACTTCTGGCAATTCTTCTGCACCCGTGCGTTATGGCTTATTTCTGTTGCCGTAAAGACAGTAGAGAAGAGTGTCCTACTGTGGCCATTTTTTCATGACTTAAATTTCAATAAATTAAGACTAAATAACTTTATGTACAAAGCTTTATTTTCTTTCACAAAACATAATACAAAAATATGCATAATACAATTTTTTATCAATATAGTATTCGAATACAACAAAAGAAACACACGGGAATGGACTCGAATGAGAAATCTATTGGGTTATTTCGAGAAAACAATTTTAGTTAACATATTATTTTTATTTTCTTTATTTGAATTTTTACATTCGCTAAAACGTCTTAATTTTTTAAACGGTAATAATAAAAAATTAAAAAAAGTTTTAAAATTCCCTTTTGTTGACCATTATGATAAACAAGCTAAAGATAATAAGTGTTTGTAAATAATTATCTCATTCTCAAAATTAGCATACTTAATTTATAAAGTACAGTATGATTGTATAATAGTTAGTTAGTTAGTACTCTTTCGACTGATAGTAACTAAAATAAGCTATCAGATATGTGTTTACAGAAGAAACCAATGTTTACAAGCTGACAAGTCGGATAAAAAAAATTTTTAGGGTATAGAAATTAACTTAACGGGTCAGGCACAGGAAAAAATCAATATTCTGACAGGAATTATGAAAAATAGACCTGCCAGCACCCTTAGTCCTTAGTACAAAACAAAACATTTCATTCCGTTTAATTAAATGATTCTCTCTGGGAAGTCTAGCCAGAAGATTAAATTTTTTAGAAAAAAAACTTTTTCGTTTTGGGACATACAACCAAAATTTGGCATAAGGCGAAAGAACCCAATAATTAAAGCGAAATACCGGATAGGTTTTGAAACGCATTGCGAACAATTGAATTTCTACGTAGTTATGCTAATTTGCTCGAGTTTAGCTCGATTTTCATTCTAATTTATGTTCATTTGCATAAACTGCATTAGAATACTGGCCTACTCGCTGTGTTTCAAAAACCGGCCGGTATATCGCTTTAAATGGTAGAACAAACCAAATATAACACGGTGGATTTACACGTATTCTTATCTATCATTATATTATGTTTTACTTTGATAATTACGGAACAACCATTAGTACGCCTTTACATTATAGAACGATATTTGGTTTAGGGGGTTTCCAAGTATGCTGAACTTTTAGAGTATTTTGGAACTACATGAGAATATGTTTTTTTTAATTTTTCATATTAGATATGGAGGTTTCGTGCAAAAATACGGCAGTATTGAGTATTGACAGAATCACACCAATTTTTGGGATACTTGGCAACCCCATAAGGGCCATAAGGAATATACACAACCCTCTTTTCTAACCTTTGCTAGTATACAACAACAAGGTCATAAGATCTCGGGATTCAGTTTGCCAATCGAAATATCGGAAAATCAATAAATCAATATCCTATCTTAATACTGTGGGAAGGCTGCGCGTTCGGCTCGCTCAATCTGTTGGATAATTGAGGCTAATTTCCGGCGGATTTTCTTCTGGTCGTCTGCAGTGCATTCGATCACCTAGAATTGTAAATAATTATTAAAAATTAAATAAGAAATTTGTAGCAAGGCAAAAAATAAATAAGGGGTAAATCTCGCCGCGCAGAGAAATTTTGCTTATGCGATTCACAAATGCGCAGTAGATCGCGCACGCCAGCCGCACAAACAATTGCCGCGCTCCAATGTATGTATCTCATACCAGAAACTTCATACATAGAATTGTTTGACAACTTATAGCCTAAAATTAACGCGCTTGAAAACTCGAAGTTCAAAACTGGCGAAAAATGTAGGTAGCGAAACGACAGCGAAACGATATAGCCATATAGCGAAGCGAGTGTGGCAGGATCTCGCCGCAGACACACCAAATAAAATATCGAAAGAATATAAGAATCCTTACCACGGATTGGAACCTTTGGTCTATGGGTCCTTCCGGTTGATCGGGACTGCATGCATTCAAGTATCGACGACATGTCTGCAAAGACAATTTATAAAAGTAATGATCTTAATTTAGAGCTTAAATTTGCTAGAAACTTAGATCCAGTCAATTAATGCAATTGGCATTTTACTGGAATTCATAATCTAAGTAAGAAGTTCACTTGTCTTTATCTATCTTTAGTGTATAAGGCAAAAATATGAACTAGTTATCAGCACTCCTTCCGCCACTTTCATAAAAAAGTACCGAAGTTAATCTAGGAGGATTCTCTTTTATTCATAGAATGCGTATCAAGTGCACTTCTCGTTTCAAACACAAACTCCATCTATATGCCGAAAGTCCGGACTCACAATCAGGCTTGGTTTTGATTCCTTTTGGAAACAAGTAACATAAAAATTAGACATTTTGTTATGACAGGAAATTGAAAGTTGTTATTTGAAATCACTACGAGAAATCACTATAATAACGAGATATGCATGCACTATGACTGTGAAAAAGGCGGTGAAATATATATAGTCAAACTGGACTAGTAATTCCCGGAAAGATAGTATTTATTTTTTTATCAATACCAATCAATAAATAACGGGACAATCATTTTGACGTTTCACGATATATGCATGGCTACAGTATCCTGTTACTTCAATCAATAACATTTTTCCGTGTTATTTCCAGCCTATTTGTTTTTCCTTTTTCTTCAATTTGATGCTTTGTATGAGTTTCAGGTTTTTTTCAACCTGTTTTAAACGGTTCAAATTCTTTGATAATTTAGATTGTACTCGAACAAACAGAATGAACATATATTACAGTTACGTACACATATATACTTACATTGAGAACGGCGGTAAGCTCTTCATTCTGGTTGGTCTAAAGAAGAAAAACGCAATGTTTCACGTAATACATAAGTACCTATTTCACCTATTTTGAAATATCTGCCACTTTCTAATTGACAGCCAACTTAGTGATATGGCTGACAATTAGTTAGTTTTTTTCTTTTGAGAAGTATATTTTGAAATTGTAAAGGGAGACAGAAGCATGCATTAATCATTATATAATTACCCTTATGTTTGATAATTACGATTATGTTTGATAGTTATCGGCTACGTTGTCAATAAAGTAACCATATCTTATTATATAAAGGAGAAGAGTTTGTCACGGGTTTGTTTTTATGTGCACAACGAAAGCTGCTCATAAAGAAAATTCTTCCATCGAAAGAGCATACAAAATATGTGACGCTGGCGAGATTCGAACCCACAGCAGGACACAACCTCTCAATTCTCAGTCCAACGCTCTACCTGTTGAGCTATGCTAGCTTATGATACGAGCAATCCGCTGCTGTACATAGCCCACCTTCAATGGCAAATTTGCGTGGTAGTCTAATGGAGATCCAAACTCACAGTATACGTTTCCCCAATCATAAATGATTTTTAGACGTGTGAATGTTTTAAATAGGGTAACAAACGGCCGAAGGCCGATTCCTTCAGTCGGAGAAGAGCCCGTAGGGCTCTTCGAATGGCTGGTAATAAATATCCTACATCCTTTCCATTATTGAGGTCCTCCTGAACTTTGTTGAGCACGACATCGATCAGCTGATTGACAGAGTCGAGAGCCTTAGCCTGCTCAGAGTTACGAGGAGTGTTGACCAGCACCTGAAAAAGGAAATAGGTCGAAGGTTCGATTCCGGGACCCTTCAGAGGCCGTATTCACCAACACACAGGACAGGGAGCCCTCCCTGTCCTCCCAACCCAAGGGAGCTAAAGAGTACGCAGAGAGTGCGAGAACAGAAGAGATGCAGAGCGCTCGTGAGCCTATAGGGGGGTTCCCTCTGCGTTGGTGAATACGGCCTCAGGGCATGCTACATGTTGCCATTGAAAATACCATCTCATTGTTAAAATGGAATGGTTTGAGGCAGCATAAGTTAAGTATTGCGTTTTCGCAAAACAATGTTGAAAATAAGGGGTTTAAAGCGGTGTGATAGCCGGTTTTGAAATGTATGTCGGCCGATGTATTCCGAATTAGTGTATGCAAATTACTGCGCGACCTCTGCGCGATTATTTGACTGATTGAATTAATTCCCACATACAACATATGGGAATGCAGTTGGTTAGAGCACGATCCAAAAACCGGCCGTTATGTAGCTTTAAAAGAAAACAAATAAATGTAATAAAGACCAACGTCAACAGTTTTCGTTCGTGCTAGTAGACGATTTGTAATAGCGTTGATGTCTTCGCGTTCACCTGAATGCACAATAGTTAATAAAAGTACAAGAAAACCGTAATCTCAATGACACTCAGGAAATAATACAGTGTATGGAAAGTAGGATATGTGAAAAAATTAGACCAGTTTCCATGCACATGTTCGAAGAAATAATGTTAAAGGGATAGGTTCATCTCAAATCACCTCTCTTTTTATTGTTTTTATTAATAATAGCACAAATATCATTCACAATGAGAATTAAATCAATCACAGAACCATACGCCTCGCAGAAGAAGCTTCCTTTATTGGAAACTAGGTGATCGGAAGTCAAAATCTAAACGCAAAAATTAATACCGTACACAGATCGCGCGGGCTAATGGCAATTAGCCAAGTTACAAACTACACTCGGCCAAGCGATTAAATGATAATTCACCGTGGGAAATAATGTCCTGCCGAGTGTAGTTTGTAACTTGGCTAATTGCCATTAGCCCGCGCGATCTGTGTACGGTATAAGTTTTTGCGTTTAGATTTTAGCTTCCGATCACCTAGTTTCCAATAAAGGAAGCTTCTTCTGTGAGGCGTATTGTTCTGTGATTGATTTAATTCTCATTGTGAATGATATTTGTGCTATTATTAATAAAAACAATAAAAAGAGGGGTGATTTGAGATGAACCTATCCCTTTAAAGCGAAATACCGGCCGGTGTTTGAAACACATCGACTACACCAGCATTCTTGTGCAGATTATGCAAATGAATGTAAATTAGAATAAAAAATCGAACTAAATTCGAGCAAATTACCATGATTACATAAGCATTCAGTTGTTCACGATGAGTTTCAAAAACCGGCCGGTATTTCGCTTTAAATTGACCAATGACAAGCGAAAAGTGCGTATGCAAACGGTGACCAGAGTCAGAATCGGGGCTGGGCGGTATTGGTAATTATAAATAATTTATAATTTCAAAGCGGTACTACATAAAAAGATATACCAACCTTCTCCAAGCATCATAATTTCCGTATTCAAATTGACACCATTTAGCATTTCCAAAATAGCATCCTTTTCTTGCTCTAGTTGGGATGCAGTTTCTCTAAAAAAATATTTTTGTGTGATAATTTATACAATGTGATATGTTATATTTAGAAATTAAAAAAGAAAGAGAGATATAATCTGAATTTAATTTAATTTAAATTTTACAAAGAGTCAAAGAGGCCAGGCATGTTTCCAGGAAGTGAAACTGTGAAACGATGACTATACATTTATCGTTTACTAAAAATTTATCGTTAAAGCGAAATGCTAGCCCCTTTGGAAAATTTGCATATGATAAGCAAATCCTATGTATCCTATGCTAATTTTGTACGGTCGTCCACGGCAATCGTACAAAATTAGCATAGGATACATAGGATTTGCTTATCATATGCAAATTTTCTAAAGAGGCTAGCATTTCGCTTTAAATTTGGGAGTGCCTACATACTTATGCGACGCACTGTATCCCCCATGTATGAATATAAAATTAGACTGAAAATATAAAAAAAACCCTACCGGAACTGTTCTACTCGTCTCTCAACATCGTCCAGCATATTGACAATTTGCTCGCTAAAATCGTCAATCGAAGCCTGGCGTCGTCTAAACGATCACGATCAGAAATTATAATCTATTGTACACAAAATGTTGTTTTATTGTTAGACACGTACACTCCAGATTCTAAACATGCAAACTTTTCCAAAACACCAGGCAGAAAATAAAAACAATAATAAAAACATGTAAAGTAAATAAATAAAAACATAAAGTAAATTAAAACTTACGCCATTCCAAGGGTCGGTGTTCTATTCTCCGAATTGGATACCATTCTCGCCGGCGGTGTAGTTACTGGGGAGCCAGCTTGCTGAGCTTCAACTGGAGCTTGCGGGCGTGGTTGAGCTTGTCCTTGATTTTGAGACTGAGTCTGAGTTTGAGGCTCTACCTGAGGCTGGGCCTTTTGAGGCTGTTGGTTCTGAACCTGCGGCGGCTGTGGGGAGACCTGGGCCTGTTGATGGGCCGAGGGTGGCGAATGATGCCTCTGTGGAGCCGGCGAAGGGTGCCGCAATGGTGCGGGTGAAGGTTGGCGTTGAGGAGCGGGGGAGGGCTGTCTAGAGCCTTGCTGGGAATGGTAGCCTCCAGGATGTAGAGTATTGAAGTGCTGTGAGGTTGGAGGACTGGAAGGCTTGGGCGGAGGCGCCTGTGATCTAAAACACATTTAATTGTAACAAAAAATATTTTGCCATATTAGAATCAGGTAACATTTATTTAGAAACTAATTTCAAACAAACCATCGTACGGTCCTTAGCCTTAGAGAAAGAAAGACACCTAGATTATAGAGATGTTTGGAGTGTTGCAAAATTAAAAATAGTGTTTTTAAAGATAAGTGGTAAAAATGTGGCTATACATTTGAAAGACTTTTCCAATGACATAGAGACATAGACAAACAAAGTAACTAACATTTTTCCAATAACCATACTATAAGGCAGTAGAGGCGGACTCTAGGGTCAAGGAGTTTTGTTCAGCAATGTGAGTAGGCTTGCAATTGACGAAACACCGCTATTCAACTGAGTAGACGGGGAATTCTCTAGTATTTACCCAACTACTTTACGTCACCCTTGATTTTTGAACACAGACTGAGGTACTATGCTGATAGGTCGGATTTTAGAGTTGCTTTTCCACATGGTGAGGTGAGGTAATTTAAAGCGAAGTACCGGCCGGTTTCTCAAACGCGTCGTTGATCATTATATTCTTTGGTGTTTATGCAAGTGAGCTCGAATTGGGGTCGATGTTGTATTATAAATTATGGCCATTTGCATATGATGCATGAAAATTATGATTTCCACGATGCGTTTGAGTATCCGGCCGGTTGTTCGCTTTAATTACATAAAATAAATACAAAGACTATAATTCTAAACCAGAAGTTAAGCCATCCAAATGAGGGACGTAAAATATATTTTGAAATAGACTAAGGACCTAAGGATACTGAATGAAATTACTCATCATAAAAGAAGTCAACAATAAAAGAAAACTAATATGATTAATGAATATTAGCAAGAGTGCATTTTTCTATAACCTTACTTTGGTCGTGTTTTCAATGTATACACGTGTGATTCAGAGTGGTGACTCTTTTTCAAACTTTTCAACCAGTTTCTGATGTTTCTATTATTGTTGGAAGAGGTTTCATGAAACATAAATAAAGAATAACGAAAATAATTAATAATATTTTTGGAAGCCCGAGCCGGTAAATCTTCTCCTGCAGTTAGTTAAAGGGATAGGTTCATCTCAAATCACCTCTATTTTTATTGTTTTTATTGATAAAAGCACAAATATCTTTCACAATGAAAATTAAATAAATCACAGAACAATACGCCTCGCAGAAGAAACTTCCTTTATTGGAAGCTAGTTGATCGGAAGCCAAAATCTAAATTCGAAAACTAATACCGTACACAGATCGCGCGGGCTAATGGCAATTAGCCAAGAGTGAATTAATTGATACTACACCGTGAAAATAAATGAAAATAAGTGTAGTTTGTATCTTGGCTAATTGCCATTAGCCCGCGCGATCTGTGTACGGTATTAGTTTTCGAATTTAGATTTTGGCTTCCGATCAACTAGCTTCCAATAAAGGAAGCTTCTTCTGCGAGGCGTATTGTTCTGTGATTGATTTAATTTTCATTGTGAATGATATTTGTGCTATTATCAATAAAAACAATAAAAAGAGGGGTGATTTGAGATGAACCTATCCCTTTAATGAAAAATAAAGAAAAAAGCCAAAGGAACCCCATTTAAGCTTAAACTAAGCTATGACTATGATATCGTGATAAATTATCTATTTAATATCTAATATCTATATCTAATATCTGCATCTAATAGCACAAGCAAATAATGATTAAAATTTTAAATTCTATGAGCTACAATAATGGAAAAATATGGGATTGAAAGAGACTAATAAAAATGCATAAAATAGTAGAAGATAATTGTTAAATAATGATTATAAACATAATGATTGTTGTAAAACAAAAAAAATAGAATTAAACAAACTCACCCTAGAAATTGAACTGGCACAACACGCGCATTTGACGTAGTACTCATACGCTGAGGTTGTGGCCGTTCGAAGGGGCTAAAATACAAAGACAGTTGGAAATATTGATTAATAAATTTAATTTATCCACGTATGACATGTATGCTAACCAACGATTTCGAATTTTCAGCTCATCACCTCGTGAACTATAATACAACCAAAATTTGTTTTTTATGTATGTTTATATCTATATCCAGTCCACATCAAGTTTAGATTCACCTTAAATTTTAGTCTCATTTATTTTTTGAGCAATTACATTTTATATTTTTTATATTTTATTCATGTGAAAATATCTTCGCACAGTGAACTTTGATGTTTGAAAATAGTATTTCAAAATTGCGCGCTCGGAATTACCCTATAAAGCAATGAACCATAACGATCCACGCAAAACTCTACATTTTTTACATTTTCGGAAAAAGCGAAATATTTCTCTCAAACTTGAGAATTTCAATGCAATGTGTTGTATAAAAATATCAAATATCATTGCTATTCATACGGAAAATAGAGGACGAGAGCTTTCAACGTACTATTGAATGTTGAACGATCGTACACATTACACTTATACGCATTTATACGTCCGTCTTAGGGTTGCCTTTCGATTATATGTTATTTATGTAATCAATAAACCTCTATTTACATACCACAAGCGTTTTATACAGATCACATATCGAAGGAAAATAAAGGTGATTGCTATTTTATTGACTGTTAGTATACGATACTATGCAGCTATGCACTATGCGACATCAAAAGGCTCAGGCCTCGTAAAAAAATGATCTCCTGCTTTGAGAAAACTACAGGGTTGTTACGCAATTACTTCGAAAGCATTGCATAATGTGCAGAAATAGTATGTTATGATCGAACATGCAGTTCTACAACCTACAACATAATTTTTTTGTAGAAAAACTGTGCATAGGAGGGCTTTGCATTAACATATTCCTAACTAAAAAGAGGTACAGCTTTAATCGAATATTTTTTACAAATTGTACGGGCAATAGGAAAAAATCAGCAAGTTCATAACTGAATGGTAATAAGTAAAAATTAAATAACTAAATAAAAATATTGATAAAGCTCACTTCATTTTCATGCGCCACGTATTTGGCGACATGCTGGTCCTTTTATCGATTTTCAATTAAAATAATAGTATATTGATTGATTTAGGTAATCGATGAAGCTGTAATTTGTCAGTCAAAGTTTGTCAAATAATCAGCTGTTAGCTAAGCACAGAACTGCACAAATAGCTGACAACGAGAGAGAGAGAGAGAGAGAGAGAGAGAGCGAGAGAGAGCGAGCGAGAGAGAGAGAGAGATAGAGAGAGAGAGAAAGAGAGAGAACATTACGAGGCTTCAAACAGAACGTACAACTGGAAAATACGAGTTCATGCGGTTTGTAGTACAAATATTGACTTCACGTCTTATTATTGACTGAACTACATAAATTTGAGGACCGAATCGAGAGGGAGGGAGAGGGAGAGA